>QJNY01000030.1:0-282142 GCA_004155945.1 Monosporascus sp. mg162
GAGATATTCTTATTTGCGTTGAAGGGTTGTGTTGTTGATGGCTTCAAAAATGGGTGGAGCGTTGATGGGGTGGAGCGTGGATGGGGGGGTCATCTTATTCGGATTGGCCCCAACTTATTTTATTTTCTGTCCACAGTTGTCCCCGGTTACAATACCAACAATGTTAACCCCAGTTCGAGACACTTCCAATCCGTACCCGCCGTCGAACAGATATGCTCCCAACAGAAGTCCCAAGGGAGTATTAACTAGGTCCCCAATATGGCCGGCTGCTTGCAGAACTCAAGATCCTCATAGCGAGTCAGGCCACCCTCACTGAAGAGCGGCCCTTCCTATACAAGTTTCACTTTCGCACGCCAGCTAAAGGTGGCCTAAGTGTCCCAGCCTTTGAAGATGACAACATCATAAAACGTCGCAATCAAATGATGCAGACCTTTGGGTCCCTCTGTCGCGAGGCTTACACAGCCGTTCATGATACATAATCCTACTGCCTCAGTATCGCCTGGCCCCCGCCGGAGCTTTTCCCGGCTGAATACGACCACGTAACAGGCTAGACGGATGGGCCTGCCCTGCACTCGACACATTCTATTTAGCCAACGTTGGAGAATCGAATGTAGGACTCATTGGTCGAACATCCGGGGATACGGTGAAACGAATGCATCGGTATCAGAATTCTTTTCGTATCTGCCAATGCTGGATAATGAGGGCCAACCCATGTTCCACTTGCGCGCGGAGTGTGCAGTGTGGACCTCACACGCCATGTTCCGTGGCTAAGGCTCGGGAATCCTCAAGGCAGTGCAGCATCTAGATATTCCGCTACCGACGTTATCAGGACAGCGAAAGCATGGCATGGAAAAGTCCCTCCCCGCCTTCCCCAATCTATCCACTATTACCATATTAACCTCGGTACCCGGCCTTGCCCATCGACGACATAGAACTCGCCAGTGAGTTGAAAATATGGACGCACGAAATGGCCAGAAGAGTATTTCTGTGCAGACGACATCCTCATCAAGCACTGTCTAGAAGCGGAGCTTTGCAGAAGACTTAGAGCGCTGGAACCGGTAATCCCTGAGGACTGGGACTTGAACCGCTCGCAAGCAGTCGAGTTCTCTCAGAGCAACTTCAGATTGCCCTCTGTGGAGGGACGTCCATCGCTCCGTGAGACCCGCAAAGGGAATGTACAAAATGGAATAGAGGAGTGGAAACATCTCTTCGGGATCTACAGCTCGCCGATCGCCCGGAACGTGGAGGATTTCTCTTGCGTCTCCATTCACTCTGACAGGGAGCTAGAGAAAGTGAAATTGCGGTTTGATACTCAGAGACATAGCCTCTTCACGTCTGGAGCGCGATTTTGCTGGGCGCCTAGTCAATGATAATTAAACCTTATTTACGGAGAGGAGGACTTAACCTTTGATGCGGCAGGTTATTACAGTTTTATACAAGGTGTGCAAGGAAAAGCTTGCATCCAGATATGTAGTATCACGGTTAAGGGGGTTTGTAGGTATTCTGATACCACTTCTGGTACTGTTAGGGATGACGGAAGTGGCATAACAATAGCACAATGCCTGGCCACGGCTTTATGAAGGGATACAATGCTCCTGAGTTAACGGGGACAGATTGGGTTGACTATTAAGTTCTGAAGGTATACTGCAGCGGATATGGGGCACTATGCGTGCTAACTCACGGCTAACCCAGGAGATAATGACGGCGAAAGGAGGCATGGCCGGGGCCACCGGGCGAACATCTCCGCAACCCCGCGCATTGTTTTCCAGTCGCGGATCGCCCGCCGCCGTCGCGCGCTCGAACCACCTGGCGGCGGCGGTCCTCCTGGCAACCCTCCACCGCGGAACGGGACGGCTTACCTTCGTCAGCTTCCCTATCCGCTCGATCCCGCGACGCCCCGCGCGGGGTCTCGCCTACCTTCACGAACGCGCCGAGGGGCGGCGCGCCGGCGCTCTCCTCGCAGAGGCCGCGGGTCCTCGCGGGCGAGCGACTCCTTCAGGAGGGGTGCCGGGCCTCGCTTGGTCGAGGTTCTGCGGGACCGCTGCGATGGTCCGCCCGCATAGCGGCTCCCCGACGTTGTCGCAGGCGGCGCAGAGCGGATGCGGGAAGTCCGGGAGGCGTCGACGAGCAGCGCGCCGCAGCCGCCGGAAGTGTCAGGGCGGACGGCGAGGGCCTTGGCGCGGTGCTCGCGCGAGCACCCCGTAGGCGTCCGCGTCACCGAGTGCCCGAAGAGTGTGCAGGTTGCGTAGGGAGTGAGGAATTGGCACATGATGGCGATGGTGGTTGTTTTCGGAGTTCCTTACCCGATCTGGTGGTGGGTGAGGGGGTTTGTAGGCATTTCGGTAGTTAACGACCCTGGTGATGCCTCGCCTGCTCACTGTACCACATAAAGTCTACCCTTGTGTCATAGCTCATGCTTTCCGTTCTATACAGCCGTCCATAGGATGCGGTTCTTGTTGCGCCGGTAGCTTTTTATGCAGCCTTTTTCCTGAATTGTTGGGAGTAGTGAAGTGCCTTGATGGTAGAAGACCTTTGATCGCTGCATGTTGACGACCGCCTCCTGATCCGTGCCATGCAAACCAGGATGGCTCAGGCTAAAATTATTGACAAAGACAACACGCACATGAAGCAAAGGAATTGCCCATAGCCACATACGGATAACTTCGGCCGTTTGACTGACAGCAGGCTCCTCACTGCTAGGAGTTCTAGCCACCCCGACAAGTTATGCAGACAGGTAAGTCTCCTGCTGCGCAGACGCCCGATTAATTGCTGTAAGTCTATGCTTTGAAATGTAAAGCGATAACCATTGGTAGACATTAAATTAACCGAATTTTAGAAATATTCCGCAAAGTCTAGGGGTATCCGTCCTTTCATAGATCTGACGATGCCCAACGTCGCCACTGATCCTCACCCCGAGTCTAGCATATATACATATATATATACTTTCCATAGACAAACAGATATTCGACCGTCTATTTAATGTTGCTTCAATTCTAAACCCAAAACCGAAAAATGCTGACTCCCCTCGCTATTTCGCCCACCTACGCCCAGGTTCTCTACACGACCCTCCCCAGATCCACCTCCTCCTCTTCCCTATCGGCGGGGTCCCCACCGCCGCCGGCATACGCCCTCTCCTCGTCCTCGAGCATCCGCCTGAGGCGCCGGCGCACGGCAGGGTCCCTCTCGAGCTCCTGCCAGAGCTCGAGGTGCCACTCCTCGGCGCTGGCGTCGTCTTCGTGGCGGACGTCGCCGCCCCCTCTGCTCCACAGCCTCCACACCCACGACGGGAGACCCCAGAGGCCGGCGACGACGAGGCGGTGCTTGACGGCCTTGTAGGTGGTCTCGACGGCGACTAGGGCAGCGACGACGGCAAGCCCCGTCAGCCACCAGAGCGGGTCCCGGCCGAAGCCGTGCACGAAGCCGTCGCGCGCCGCGTAGGGGCTCGGTTGCCACGCGTACACGCCGTCGAGGAACGCCTGCCAGGCGAACCAGCCCGCGACTGTGATGAAGAAGGCGCCGATGACGACGGAGGTCTTGTGGTGCGTCTCAATGATCCTGTCATTGGCCGCTCGTCAGTTCTTCGTGTCCGAGATATACAAAAGACGTGCGGCTGTTGTTGCGGGAGACTTACATGAGTTTGTAGTTGATCCAAACGATGCAGATCGTGAACGCCAGGTTGCCCAACGCGAACAGCCCGTTATCACGAGGCAGGCCGAAGACGTTGTACGAAGCCCACACGCCGAGCCAGACAAGTATGCCCTCCGCCGCAGCGGCCAGCATCCAGCGCAGGAACCTCGTGACGTTCAGCTCGCAGTTCCTTTGCCCATGGACGTAGAGCTCAGGGACGGCCAGCAGCGTCTCGGCATTGAGGTCCTGCTCCCAGACCCCCATGCATATGCTGGCTAAGCTCGTGAAGAGGAAGTTGAGCACCGTCAGGCTCCACATCTCGTAGAGGCTGGTCCCGCTATATCCGTTGTACCGCTGATACATGACGGTTGGCAGGTAGAAGAATACCTCCTTCCAGAAGGTTGCGAGGTAGAAGCGCGCGGTGCGGATATAGTTCCAACGGCCATGAACGAGGAGTAGACGCTGAAGGAAGCGGAATTGCGCGATGGAGTAGTCCGCCACGCGGGCGGCCTGCAGTCCCTCTTTGCCCGAGATGCCGACGCCAACGTGCGACGCCGAAATCATCGCTAGGTCGTTCGCGCCGTCCCCGATCGCGAGGGTGAGTGCGCGGGGGACCCGCTGGCGGATAGCTCTCACGATCAGGGACTTCTGAGCCGGCGAGGCCCGACAGCATATGACCGAGTCTATCTTCGGGATGAGAGTATAGAAGAGGTTTTCGAGCTGAGGCGATTGTTCCACAACCCCGAGCGTTTGCCCGTCGATAACAACGACGCTATGAAGACATCCGGTCTTAATGTCTTCCAGGGCGTCTTGGATCTGTGTCTCGAGGGTGCCCTTGGACGCATCCAGCACGAAAATGTCAGATGCCGGCTGACATATACGAGCCGAGTGAGCAATGTTGATCGCTGTCTCGCGCTTGTCGCCGGTCAACATCCATATCTTGATGTTGGCACGTCGAAGCTTGTCAATGGTTTCCGGCACACCGACCTGAAGTTTATCTTCAATAGCGGAGGCCCCGACGAGGTCGAAAGACTGCTCGATAATCTCACCTGCGGCTTCAATTTTATCCTGGCGGTCTGCTAAGCTCGTTGTTGCCTCGTTATAGACCTGTCTCCACGTTTTGTATTCCATCTCGGGTACAAACTTTCGAGCAATAACCAAGGTTCGGAGGCCCTCGCTGGCGAAATCGTCCAGGTGCTTAAAACATCGAGCGAAAACTGTCGCTTCATCAAAGAGTGACGGGTCGTCAAGAAAGCTGAATTTAGCATGGGCAATACTGGTGTAGAGGGGGCTTTGTAATTGTGATGGACTCGGCAGCGGCACTGTTTTCAGAAGTCCCAATGTCACAGTCCGGGCGCCCAACGATGGGCGAGATTCGTCCTCGGAACGCCTAATCTTAATAGCTTCGGCAGACTTGCTTCTGTCCATATTCGGCTTCACGGATAACCTCGCCGGTTCCCTTATCTCGACGATGTTCGGGGTAGGACCAGCGCTCCTTCGCATAGTCAGGCTGGGACGCCCTCCGAAGCTGTTTCGCTTTTCCATCTGCTCGCTCCTTCGGAGGACTTCGCGCTCGAGATCGGCACTCTTGCGCACCTCGGACACTTTCTGCGACGCTAGCGAGGCGGACTTGAGCCTGGGCAATATCACGGAGTCCGCTCCCTTGCAGATGACGAATATCCTTCCATCAGGGAAACGCACGACGACAGACATTCGCTTCCGCTTGCTGCTAAACTCGATCACGTCGAGTATCTCGTAGACCTCGTCCTTCTCCCCGCCATCCGGTGTCGCGATCCTCAGGGTAACGGTTTGGGAGGATCGCTGGATAACGAGGTAACCTAGCTCCTGCGCTGCTCGTACCAATGCTAGCTCGTCCGGAGACGAGGCTTGAAAGTCGATCTTGCCGTCTTTGATCTCGGGTAGGCATGTGTGACATAGGGCCATGCAGAGAATGTAGTCTTGGGCGCGTCGTGCAAAAGGCGATGCAGGCCTCAGCCTGATGTACTCCAGCAAGTCTCTGGTAGTCATGTCGGGCTGGATGTGATCTGGACGACCGGTCGATCTCCACTGTGATGAAGACCTTCTACCCGTTTGCGAGGACATGGGAGAAAACATCGGCGATGCGACAGGTGAGGCGTGTGATGATAAGGGGAAAAGCTCGATGTTCTCGGAGGGTTCGTTGCCGCCGTCGACGGTGTCTGGTTTCGACTCGATAGTGTCCGGGCGAGGAAAAGCAGCTTGTCTAGGAGCCGGTGAAGTTTTAGAAGGTACTCTCGAGGCCGGCATCCCTTCGGGGTCGATGTCCATCTCGTGCAGCCAAGCGGTCCCGGCAACGCTCATCTTGCGGAATTTCATGACATTCTCAGTGAGCGTGCCGGTCTTATCCGAGAAGATGTAGCTGACCTGGCCAAGATTTTCTAGAATGGTGTTGGTATTGCACTGGGCCGGCGTGTCGGTGGCCTCGTCGTACATTCCCAGGTCTCCGTTAAGCATGAGCATCTGTATGAGTCTCACGATCTCCAACGTGACGTAGAGCGCAAGCGGGATATTGTTGTTGAACATGATTGCGTAGCCCACGACAACATGGTCATAATTTACCTCCGCTCCGTCAAGGTAAGGCGAGATCCGCTCCATAGAGGCCTGCCAGTTCTTGTAGCCCCTTGAGCATCCGATCGTCAGGCAAATGACGTATACGACGAGTATTATGACGATCCGGTTAGACATCGTTTCCAGAGCTGGCTTCTTCGCTTCGGGATGCTGGTTGGCATTCAGTCGGATCTTGCATTCCTCTCCAGTATTGATGACCATCCCGATAGCGCATCCTGTATTCCTGAGCGTACTGCCTCTATAGACGACCTCCTTGGACGTTAGGGGGAGTTTCTCTCCGTTCAAATTGACATGGCCGTTAAAGTTGTAGAGGTCGGGGTTGGGATCCTCGACGACAAATTCGGCTCGGCAAGCGCGGATGCCGGCGATGGTACCACAAGCATTGAAGTTGGGCGGGGCCTCTTTGGTTTTCAGGTTTGTCTCACCGTCCAGGTCCATAGTGTCAAAGTAAGCCAGTCCTTCCTCGCCGTCCGCGTAGAGTAGGACCATATCCGCAGGCACGCGCTCATCGCGTGCCAACTTGACGATGTCGCCGACCTGGACATCCCGCCATCTAATTTGCCTCCAGCGGTATTCGCCGTCCGTGTCATCATCAGGGAGTTCGATGTTTATTCCAACGTCATCCGATTTGGAAGGAAACCATTTACGAGGCCACACGAGCCCGCTAGGCTCCCACGAGTTCCCACGGATCACCTTGGTGGGATTCGCATTTTCAACCTTGTCCAGCCTATGCCTCTTAAAATCGTCATATCCTTCTTTTGCGATGGTCAAGAGGACGAAGAAAAGCAGCGGCAGGATGGTGGTAAAATTTCCAGTGGTGCTCACTCCGGGAATGGTCTGCGGGATGCCAACACAGAGGAAGTAGAAGTTAGCCAATCTCGTAAATTGGAAGATTAACTGTTTTGGGAAGAAATCGTAGGCTGTGTAACGGGAGGTTCGGATGGCGTTAGCGATGTAGGGATGTCCCCGGCGCTCGTCGACAAGGGACAGGTCGTGTTCAACCCTCAGAGGAACGTGGCGACCATTCTCCGAAGGCCTCAAGGGCTTCTGTCGCAATACCAACTCGACAAAGTATTTCCTGTAGAACCGAAACACCTCTTCGTGAGCCGCGACCCGAAATTCGTCCCATCGTTTCCGGTATTGCATCGTCGCACCGGGGCCTGCCCTTATCTTCTTGCCTTCAAATCCATGCTTACGGTCCTCGCCCATTCCCGATATCATACAGGTTGTCGAACGAGCGTGTTCGCATCGCAAAACTCTCCGGCCTGTAGCATCCGGCGCTAATTTGAGTCGTCGGCGCAATGACGCAACGGCTCAAGGGGACAAGCGATCCGTAATCGTATAACCGAACAGACAAGCGCGCGACGAGAATACGCAGGCATTAAACGACGGTGAGGCCGGCCGCTGACAGGTGTATTAACGAGCGTAAGATGATGAAGTCGAAATCCTCTAATCGCGACGAGTTCGGATGAGATATCTGACGACACGGAAGTGCGGATCACCATATCCTTGTTCTCTCGGACCCAAAAGCCGGCATGCTGGCGTTTGGATCTCGAGCTAGGCAACTTATAAGTGGGCGCGCGTCAACGGCGTTGCGGCGTTTGGCTGATGGGCATTACGAATCATGGCCACTATTAATAAGGCTGACCCAGGGGTGGAATGGCCCTTGATCCCTGCCACGAATAAATCATCGTACCTTGGCGCATATCTTCGCATGTCTCCACGCATTTTCACTTTAGTTGCATAGATGCGCGCTTATATACCTATCTTGCCTATAAAAATATCTACATACCGATCTGGTTGAATAAAGAGGGTAGGAACTCAGCTAGTAGGGGTGAGACAAGTGATTGTCTTTGTTAAGCTCAGCCGATACCGGTGGGCAAGCCTTTTTGTATGATCAATGCATCAACGCCGCAACAGTATATGATCCGTCTACAAGGTGCATGGCATCGTTGGTGTCTCGCGTCTTATATCTCCAGTTGACTGCACAGACCTCATCGGCAAAGGCTAAATAAAAAGGCCTAGAACACTGAATAATAGCCACCCCCTTCGGTTCGCGTAGAGACAACGAAGGAGGCCTAGTCCTAAAAGCGTTACATAGCCGCTAGATCTCGGGAACTAACGTTAGGTTTCTGATTTGCCACTGTCATTAGACAACGCAGATACACTCTGCCCCCTTGTTTTTATTGCGGAGGAGCCCGGTATCCAATGGGATTCGTATGGTAATTATCACCTGTTGTCTCTCGTGCCCAATCCATCTAACTTCCAAGCAATTAATTAGGGAATGGGAGATAGGAAGATACATAATCTGTCGAAACAGATCTCGAAAAGGTACAAGATCCTCCCACAATAAATCAGGGCTCGGGTGTACAACATATCGTCATTTCTGGATCTGGGAACACCAGGACCTCTTCGGTCACCGAGTATTTGGGGACGGTAGATATGGAGTACTACATGCAGCTGGAAACGAGACTGGACGGTACAACCAAGCGTTTAGCACGTCATTAGGTGTTAAGCGAGCCGGGAAGGAATGGAGCGGGTAACGACGGATTCCGCTGGTTCTGCGGGGACGAAATAGACGAGCGACGATCCATCGGGCCCTCGCTTGCATCCTTCCCCCCCCGTACAAATGGCGACACCTCCGGAATCTCAGCTTTCCGCTCGCTAGGGTCGCTAACGTTACTATTACCTACCACCCTACCTCGCTTGCACACTTTACCTCGGGTTGGTGGTATTGACTCGAATCCAGGGGCCCAAATGGCGGCCGATTATTACTGGGAATATAAATTCCTAGGTCCTGGCACCTACTCTTAGACCTATTCTTCACCCCCCCCCCTCCTTTTAACCACCCGTCGTCGACCATGTTGACCCAAGATGTCCTGACTCGGCCGGCCGTGTTGGCACCAACAGTGTTGGTTATTGCCTGCTTATTATACCAACTCCTTCGACCCTCTAATCTGCCCAAGCTACCCATCGTCGGAGCGAAGCCGGGCGAGTGGTTTCCTCTTCAGCGGGCGAAATGGCGGAACACGAAGGACATGAAGACGGCCACGGAGATGGCGTACTGCCAATACAAGGATCGCGCTTGCATACTCCCGGTAGCGGGCGCCAGGAACTTCGTCCTCCTTCCCTTCAAAGAGCTGCAGTGGCTCGTCGAACAACCCGATACCGATGTGAGCATACACAACCAAACCTGTGATGCACTGCAGCTTGATTATACCATCATGGACCCGAGACTGGCTCATGCCCCCGTCCATGTTAGCCTGATCTCCGGCCTCCTAACCAGGGAGACTGGCAACCTGGTTCCCCCCTTGCTTGACGAGATCCAGCACAGCGTCGATAGTCTCTGGGGCACGGATGCGGAGGCCTTCAAGACGATATGCGTATATGATGTTATGCGACGTATTATTGGCCAGGCGACCAACCGGGTATTTGTTGGCCTCCCCCTCTGTCGTGATCCCGCCCTGCTCAATGCGGGGATGGCTTTTGCTCAAGACGTACCCCTATCTTCAACGCTGCTCAGGTTCATCTGGAAGCCTTTCCGACCCCTGGCCGCATTTTTCCTTACCCTGCCGAACCGGATTCACACCGAGCAGTTCTACAGGATCCTTCGACCGGAGATTCAGCGCCGACTAAAGGAATTCGAGGCCCGACGCGCAGACGTCGAGACCAAGGCCGCCGAGAAGGAACCCAATGATTTCCTACAGTGGTCGATAAAACAGGCGGAGACCTTGGGCGATCCCTATTTCGGCAAGGTCGATACGCTCGCTGGGCGGATTTTGCTACTCAACTTCGCGTCTATCCACACGTCGTCGTTCGCCATCACGCACGTGATCCTCGACCTCGCGTCGTCCAAACAGGATTACATCGACGAGCTGCGGGACGAGATCACTTCCGTCCTCGCCGAACACGGCGGGGAATGGAACAAGCGCGCACTCGCCGCCATGACGAAACTAGACAGCGTCATGCGTGAGTCGCAGCGAGTCAATTCGTTCGTCACGGCCGCGATTATCAGAGCCGTCGACAACCCGAAGGGCATCACAACGCCATCAGGGGTCCACCTTCCCAAGGGGACGATCGTGTGCGCGCCGTCGTACCCGGTATTCCATGACCCTAACATCTATCCGGAGCCGCACGTCTTCAAGCCGTTCCGGTTCGCGGAGAAACGCGCCGCGGCGACGACGGAGGATGGTGGGTCGTTATCGTACGTCCAACGGGCGCGGCAGGCCTTCGCCACGACGAGCCCCGAGTACACGGCGTTCGGGCATGGCAGGCACGCGTGTCCCGGGCGGTTCTTCGCCGCCAGCGAGCTCAAGCTTATGCTGGCCTACCTCGTCCTGAACTATGATTTCGAGTTCCAGGAGAAGCGGCCCGAAAACTTCTGGTTCGGGATGAACAGGATCCCGCCCATGAAGGCGACTATCAAGATCAAGAGAAGAGCGAAGGATAGGTCAGGGCTACAGAAAAAGTAAGTAAGGTTTCACCGTTCGGGTTGAGGAAACTCAAACGGAGTGATTGGATATATATATATATGTATGTATATATATACATATGCTACCTACAGACTGCCCATATATACATAATGTTCATGTAGTCTGGATTTTATATATATATATGTATAGTGACTCTCGCTTCGGAGTAAATAGCCGTCTATAACAACGCCTTCGAGGTGAAACAAGCGCCTGGCGGTATTGAGCTGGACGAAGTTCCTCCGGAGAGACTATTCACGCACTGTTCGGAGGGAGGAAGAAGATGGAAAAGAAAAAGAAACACAGAATCTCAATGAGCTTCTTTCATTCCCATGCAAGTGCTTATCGGAAGACCAGCTTGTCCGGGTCATGGAGAAAGACGTAGCAGCTGAGTATGATGATGAGATAAAACCTACACCCAATATGCTGCTCCTTGAAGCACCTAGAAAAGCAGAATACGTGCTCGACAAAGTCAGCGGAGTGGGCTATATGTATCATGGTGGGGCGGGGGGCCCCGCCGGCGGGCACCAAAAATACATGCACAAGGTATGCATGTACAATACATTTACCCAGCTACTCTAATATTTTTTTGCAGCCCGACTTACCGATACCAGGCAATTACGTATTACCGACACTTTGAGAACACTGGCCAAGCTCTAAATTCGGACCCTGGAAGACATCCATGATGCTTACAGTATTCCAGAACAGACATACATACAGAGCATACACGCTATTAGTCTATTACCGTGCACTTAAAGCTACTTTGAGTTAACGATATACGCGTACATGCATAGGTTGCATACAATAGCCAATATCGACTATCTAGTTAGGCAACCAAGCCCCTGCTTTATCTACAACTCAACCAAAGTCACCATTCTAACCCTGCTCTTTGCTTTCCCCAATTCCATTCCCTCCAAAGCGTCACACGACACTGTACCTACTCAAAAAGGCCACGATCGCTGAGTTTCATGCATGCCTCCTCCGGAACTCCCCCAATTACCACCTTCGAATCTCTCCGCTAAAGACCACGAGATTCAGCCAGCAGCTGACCATGATTTCACCATGAGTGACCCTAAGCAGCTGGCCCAGCCAGAAAGAGGGACCACAACCGAACCCAAGGGCATTGCTGTTGAAGATGTAACGCAGTCGGAGGCCACACTGGAAGAGGGGAATGGAAAGGAAGGTGTAGTGGTCTCGAATTCCGGCACCACAGATGGCAGCAACATCCCGCAGAAGTCAGTTGACCCGATTCGCGACGAAGAGGCCCCGTTAGCTGTCCGAGAACCGGGGTCGGGCGGGAAGGAAAAGGAGAAGTTAACAGATGTGGATATCCGCAGGTCTAGTGATAGGTCGGCTGACCCTGCTGTTTCGACCGAGGCCACGGAGTCGTCCGTCTCGACACTGAAGCCGTCGAAACCTCAATATCTCACTATTCAACCTCCCCCTTACGTAGATCCGACGCCTCCGACGCCTTCTGGGTCCCAGCCGCCGTCTAGGACCAGTTCCACGCATAGATATGAAGGGTCAGTCCCGGAGCCGTCACCTACCCGCTCCGACCTAGGATACGATGAGAAGAGGTTTGCCAGCGACGATGAGAACGAGAGCAGCTCTCGTTCAGAAATCGACACCATCATGGGCCAGTTCCCAGAGGGGGGCGGAGGCCCGGGAGAGGAGGAGGTCATGAGCCCTCGACTCGAGATCGCATCGCCGCTCCTCACCAGTCCTCCCGTGCCGCACCCGCCGAGGAAGTCTAGCCTAGAGCCCCTGGCGTCGACCATCGCTCAGCAGCTACAAGGCCTGCAGCCATCGAACGCATCGACGACCAGTGTCACATCTAAGGAAAAGGCGCCTCATTCTGAGGACCAGGGGCCGCCAGTGCCTCCGAAGGATGATCCAGCAAATGGAAGGTCGACGGGGACCGAGTCTTCCGTCCAGAATGCCCCGCTACACCGGCCGCCACCCCCGGAGCCGGAACCCGAACCTGCCCTACCGTTTGATTTCCACCGGTTCCTAGAGCAGCTTAAACATAAGAAGGCCGATCCTGTAGCAAGGTACCTAAAATCTTTCTTGTTCGAGTTCGGGAAGAGGCAATGGATGGTACACGAGCAGGTGAAGATCATCAGCGATTTTCTGGCCTTCATCGCCAACAAGATGGCGCAGTGCGAGGTGTGGAGCGACGTGTCAGATGCCGAGTTCGACAACGCGCGTGAAGGCATGGAGAAACTCGTTATGAACCGGTTGTATACACAGACGTTCTCGCCCGCCATACCACCTCCCCAACCCATTCCCGGTGCAAAACCTAGACGCCGCGGGGGTGAGCGGCCCATGGGGCCAGGGAGGCGCGGTCAGCACCAGGAGGACGTCGAGAGGGATGAGGTTCTTGCCCAGAAGATCAGCATATATGGTTGGGTACGCGAGGAGCATCTAGATATCCCGCCCGTTGGTGAGAGCGGACGGCGTTTTCTCGCGCTGGCTCAACAAGGCGAGTAAACTATTTGAAGGTCCGATGGCAGAAAAGGCGTACAGCTAACTTTGGAACAGAACTTTTGAAGATTAAATCATACAGAGCACCCCGAGACAAGATCATATGCGTCTTGAACTGCTGCAAGGTGATATTCGGTAAGCCTATCCTGTTTCCGATGGGTCTGTCTCGGTTCGCTGATGTTTGAAGGGCTTCTCAAACATAATAAATCGGACTCTTCGGCCGACTCTTTCATGCCTCTGTTGATTTACGTGGTATTACGGGCCAACCCGGAGCATCTAGTGTCCAATGTCCAGTATATCCTTCGCTTCCGTAACCAGGAGAAACTTGGTGGAGAAGCCGGCTATTATCTTTCATCCCTTGTAAGTTTGAACATAACCCATCCTCCGGAATCAAGACAGCTCTAACAGGGAAGCTAGATGGGTGCTGTGCAGTTCATCGAGAACATGGACCGTACCTCCCTCACAATTTCGGATGAAGAGTTCGAGAAGAACGTGGAGGCGGCTGTATCAGCCATCGCCGAGAAGCATCGAGTCGAAGAGCCAGCTACGGCAACGCGACCAAGTATACAGGAAAAGTCCGGCTTGCATCCATCAGGAGCATCCTCGACACGTCCTTCGCTTGATCTGAACGGCTCTGGGGCACACCGACGATCTCTCTCAAGTGATGACAATGATTCCGACGAGGGAGCTGCCTTCCCTGGCTTGTTGCGTACGATTCAGAAACCGCTGTCGACAATCGGCCGCATATTCTCCGACGACCCAAGCGGCGCCGGCCCTAGTACACCCGCGCGCACCCCTCTACCCGAGTCAGGCCGGCCGAGTCCGCGGCCGAGCACGGATGGACAACCTCCGATGCATCTGCGGCAACAGCTCTCCGCCGAAGAAGCCGCCGCAAGACAGGCCAGTGCCGAGGTCGCCGAGGCCCAGCGGATACACCGGGCGGAGCACAACAACGTCGTCGAGACGCTCGCCGGCATGTTCCCGGACCTGGACAGGGACGTTATTAGCGACGTCGTCTATCAGAAGGAAGGAAGGTCAGTTCTTCACTCTCCGTTTGACTTTTCGTCGCTTGCGCGTGCTAACGATGATCGATCTTAGGGTCGGCTTAGCAGTGGATGCATGCCTTGCGCTGAGCGCGTAACAGGGGGGGAGTGATAACAAGTACCCTCGCTTGTCTTGATCCCTTTGGCCTCTCAGCCTCCCTAGTTAGAAGCAGGTGCGCTGTTATTCGCGGGAATCGATGAGGTTATTCGCCAGCATGGGCCATTCGCCTAATCGGTCGAATGGTTCGTTCAGGGGCGGACTATGTGGTTTTTCGCTGGGCCCTCGCCGTCGACGGAGGCACTTTTAATACCCGTATCAATATAATATTAACCTGGCCGCGTATCTGCCTAAGTTGGCGCGCTTTGCTTTGCCTACGATGCCGTGTCTAGTTGGGGTTCCTGCTTGTGGTGTTCTTTCCGGCTGCTGCTGGGTGCCCTGATTCCTCGTGTAACTTAATCGCCGTATGGAGAATGAGCATACATGTTTGGATCTCTAATGTGGACGTTGTTCGATACATTTCAGTATGTCGATATTCATGTGGCGTCTGCAAAGCCCAATATTAACAGCAGCGATGCAGTTTCCCTTTCCAAACTCGAGGGCTTAAGAGAGTGGATGCTCACATCTGCTCCATGCCGCACTTCCCCCAGACGAACCTGTGAGGATTTCCAGCAGCAGCAGCAGTACCACCGCCCTACAGTTCCCAGAGTACTAGGCCGGAAACTGGCAACCGTATCAGCTTGGTGGACATGCGGCGGCTGGATTCGCACCTCTGCGGTCTTACTGATTTTATCTACCACCGCCGCGCCCGCCAGGGGAGAGCGGAAAGGGTAGAGATTAATTCACCTAGGTCGCCATGGTAGGGGGTGCCTCAACTTCGAGGTGGCAAAAGCGGCGATGTCTGGTGGATCAGCTTCTCAATCGAGTCGACTTTCAGGACTACGACTGGCCTGCTTCGGCCAACGCGGGTCCAAGGGGTTTTCTGGTACGTATACATATATGCAGTAAAATTTTCCTCGAGGACGTGAGCGGCAGCGCGCTGTATGACTGCCGGATAGATGCCCAGGGGTGACATTTTTCTACGATCGGGAACCGACGAGGGTCTGCATACGGGAGGTTATTCTCAACACGGTTCCCATCCCATCACAGGCTCGAGTCACGTTTCTTTCTGCCTCCTCTATCCGTGAATCACGGCGCGCTCGCGAGGCCAGTAGATATGATTCACCCTTTGACCGCATCTGACTCCGTCTATATAATGACGATATCTTTCTTCCAAAAACCGCTCCGCCTGCCATGGCCAGCGAGTCGATCTTCCGTATGAACATCCGTCCACCCATATACACACTCGAGCGACTCTCTATCGACACATACCTGCTACTCGGTGCTTCCCGGTGAATGCACACGGAAACCATGTCACCCAACGCAAGTAGCACGAATGCCGATTACTATGCTAAGGGGGACACCGACGCCTCTTGCAGAAACTTCGCGGCATCGTACCTCCTCGGCGGCCTTCGAGGTAACAGAAGAAGCGAGCTAGATGAACAGCCCAATAAAGAACCCGACAAACCCAACAAACTCGATCCCCACGTCAAGTCCGCGTTAGTAACCCGTACGGAATGCTTAAAGGTCTCCAAACCACGACTTGATCCACGCCCCTCCGGGTTTTCGGTCGCCGGGCCTAGGGAGGGGCCGAAGAGGTGAGATGCATCTCGTGAGAGGGATGGGGATCGCGGGAAAACCCGTCCCAGGGGAAAGGGGCCGTACTTAGCATTAAGAGTTATTTTGGCGTTGATGTCGGTCTGTGTATTGAGGAGTTATGTCTCGATGCTGACATTGGAATAGGGGTGTAGTACCACTTCTTGGATACGGTGTCTGGGTGGTTGGTATCATCGTTTAGTATTATAAGGCGGTGGGGAAAGGGGAACCTTCGATTGCTAGCGACAACGATGGGGAGTGAATGTATCTTGGCCCCTCGCAGAGTTGGGAAGGAGACGCGAGCGAGGATGGATGTTTTTGTGCACTTGGGATGCCAGGGGGGACAACGCTGAATTTCCTAATTCATGCCTAAGATAGAAGCGGTGATACTCGCCGGAGGGCCCTACTGATAGACGTGCTGACCGGGCTCGACAGCACCCGCCCAATCCAACTCCCCCATCTTTAGGTATGAGGGGATGCCTAGAGATCTTAACGGCACTGACATAACTGACCCTGAACCACTAGCCTCGTCTAAGGCCATTAAAGCATTCGTGTTCTACACGATCCACTGGGACCGTCTGTTGCCGAAGGTGATATGTAGTTCATTAAATCCCTTGTCCAAAGTTCTGCCCAAAAAAAAAAAAATCTTTATGTGTTGGAGGCCCGCCTTCTCAACCCGGGAGCTTTGTACACTACATCTCCCCCTCCATTTAGACTACGTATTGAAACTTTTGGTTGAAGGTAGAGTATTAGACGGAAGTGCTTTGAGGTGGGTTCGAACCATGGTTGTTTGGGGAGTTGGGATGCGAGGGTTGGATGGCTGGGGTTGGAAAGGTACGGCGTACCAGCTGGGCCACGAAGGCCCTGCCCCGTAGGGCGGTAGAATAAGTCCTAATCAGCAAACATAATGTCTAAGCAAGTGGTTGGGGAGCAAACAGGGAGTTCTTCGGGAGTGCGTTGCCATGGCACACATCAGGGCGTGGTGATGGTGCAGTGGTGGGTTGCTAAGGGCGCGGTGGGTTGAAAGAACTTCGAACCACTCAAGCCCGACGAGGCAACAGGCCACTGCGAGGGCAACGCAGGTTCAGTACTTCCATCTAAGATCACCCTGGAGTGTATTATGTGGCGCGTTGTAATGGCCGGGCCAAGTAGTATTACTCTCGGGGGTCGTAGGTTCAGTCAAGTATTTCAATGGAAAATCTTCGCCTCTATTATTAACGCAGAATTCTTCCCCCAGACGCCTAACGCTGACATTATGAAGAGAGAAGTCGAACATCTATTATCCTGCCGCGTACGGGCTCCTCCTTCTGAGGGATGGACCGAAGTACCAGAGGAAGAATGGGGCGGGCACCCCGAGAACCAAGGCTATCAAGGCCAGCAACGTATTGCCCCAGCCGAACTGCAGACTTAAATACAGATAGGGGGCGAAGAGAGGGAAAGCGAAACCGGCGAGGGATCTGACAAACATGGACGCGGCGCTCGCTGATGCAGCGTATGTCGGATACACGTCCAAGGCATAGAGTTGGGTACATTGGAGGCCGAACTTGACGCCTGCACCGAAGATGGCGATCCCTATGTCTGGCATAATCCAGTGCAGGTGGTTCTGAGCGCTCCACCCGTACCAGAATAGCCCGATCGGGACCATGAGGGCCCCCGGAAGGAGAAGGGGAAGGCGGTATTCGGGCTGCCCGGTTCCCTTGCCCCTTGTCTCTTTGAGGCGCTTGTATACTACGTCGATGAGCCTTGTACAGATCTGTGTACCGAGGATGTACCCAATAGCCAAAGCAAGATAGTTCAGTCCTGCGATGCTGATCGACATTTCGTATTGGGTCGTCCAGAGGATAGGAAAGGTCGACAACGCCAGATACGTCAATCCGAACACGTACGCGATGTAGAGAGCGAGCACCTGAAGTATGGGCTGCGTAGTTAGCAACATGAAGGGCCGCGCTATCGCCGCCAGAGCAAGCTTGGTGAATGTGCGGTCGGGTTTCTGCCATTTGGTGTGCAGATCAGGGTTGCCCGTCTCCTTCCGCAACCTTGCGGCTTTTCGTCCCAGAAGGACTGGGGCGAAGGTTTCCCGAAAGAACAGAGTCGCAACTATCTGGATGCAAGCATTGGCGATGCTGATGGCCCAGAACGTCCATCGCCAAGAGCTGTACTGCGTTATGAACCCGCCGCAGAGTGGCCCGATGGTCGGGCCCAAGAGTGTGCCCAAGGTGTAGATGCTCACGGACAGTCCTCGCTCTTCGGTCTTCCAAACATCGCCGAGGATCCCCGCCCCTATTACGGTGGCGGCACTGTTCGGTTACCTGTTAGCGGATGTGATATTACACAGCTGCTGAAATGCTAGGATGAGCATGGTACACGCACCTTCCGCCGAAACCAGCAAAGAAACGGCACACGATTAACTGCTGTCCTGTCGTCGCAAAACCACAAGCAGTGTTGAAGCACAGGTAGAATAAGTTGAAAAGCTGCAGCACCGGGCGCCGCCCATACATCTCGGATAGCGGCCCGGCGAGGAAGGGTCCGAAGGCGGACGCCAGGATGAAGATGGAAAGACTAAGGAACCGTTCGAATTCTTGATCCATATGAAGCTCCTCGCCAATCGCCCCCAGGGCTGGAGCCGTCATAGACGTAGAGACGGGCGAGATAAAGCTGAAGGCAGAGGCGATGATAGTTAACCGCCACCGGACAGCGAAAGCCCAATTCTTGGGATTCTCGACATCGTCGGGTCCATCCCAGGTAACCTACGCGCAACAGTATGTCAGCCAGCACTCTCTATACTGTGAGGTTTACACCCACCAGGTTTGGATCGGCGCCCTCCTCTAATTTGACGATGGGTGTTTGTGATCCAGGGGTCTGTGCTTCAGGGGTTTGCGCTTCAGGGTCGAGGGTTTTTCCCAGTGCAGCCTGAACCGCCTCTTGTGTGATTTGCATGATATCTGTGATCAGGATCGTGAACTAGATACTGAGAGATGGCCTCATTACCGGAAAGAGAGAGAGAACATGGTTGAAGCTGAACTAGATTGCCAACGACTTCAATAACTTATCAAATGTCCGTAACCTCGGAGTAGGGGAATATCTCAACGCCGCAACGGAACCGAGAAGTTCCCAATCCGTAGGTATTGGTCATTATGGATAGAAAGAAGGCACTAAAATCCGAATATCTTTGACACCACCCGTATCAGTTCGTGAAAAGACAGATAGGGGGAGGGGGCGCGTACGTATCGCCTCTGGGATCGGCTAATTGACGCCACAAGTTATTCTCCGGCTTAGAAAGAAAGCTTATTTTCTCCGGGTCCCAGAACCTACATTCCCCCTGTCAACGACCTGCGATGCTCCCCCCGAGGCTGGAGACCTGAAGCCTGCTTAGAAGCAACCGTTGACAGATGACTGAATGCGGGAAGGTCTGCGCATCCTCGGATGGTCCAACGTCAGCACTTGATCAGTAAGGTACGTAACCGCCATCTCAGCTGTTCTTCCTGCTTACAGGGTAAATTTACCTTCATCCGTTTTGGAATTAGAGAATTGCGTCGGACTTCGTCGCGTGGGGGTCTGGGTGGTGCTGGTGCCGCCCACTAAGCTCCTAGCTTGTTTCTTGGCCATGTGGTCGTGATCTTATCAGTCCGGGCCGTTGTGGATATGCTCATAGTTGCACCCACTCGGTGCGTTCCGAAAAACGCCGTCGGAGACTGACCCTGACCCACGGGAAACGTACCCATTCGCAGAGAGGAGAAGAACCCATCAGGAGGATCTATGCGCACGGACCCCCTATCTGGCAGCGTAGATTGTGCTTCTTAAATGTTTCCAAAATGGAAGAAATGGACAGATAGCAGCCCTAGCCAGTGCAGAACGCCAAATTGAGAGAACGTGCATACAATACCTGAGAGAGCGCATAGATCTACTTGCATACGCATGCACTACATCACCTATCTATAGTGTCGTTAATGGGGTTTGGTTCATTGATGCCTCGTCTAAGTCACTGCAATGGAACGCTGTCAGGTACGTGGCGCCGGGGTGTGTAATATCTACATAGTAATAGCTTCGAGGGCGTGGTTGGTTTCTGAGATAGTGCCAACGAAAGCTTAATGTTCCTTCTCCATTTTCGGCACGCCATTTGTTCAGACATTCCAATTTGGAATACGGGTAATTCTTTCGGTGTGTCATCCCAAATCCCCTTGAGATCACCACCCTTTTTGTGGCTGACTCATATGGGTGAGTAAATAATAGATATAACGATTCAGTAACAGAAAGTTTCGAGAAGAATGGCCCATCACGGTTGGCTAATCCTCGTCCAATCCGGATATCGAGAACAAGGTGCATTTTCGGGACCGGGATTTACCAGTACTTGATTGATACTCCGTAAGGGTGTGCTCGCCGTTTAATGCCGGAATTGGTCATATTATCCTGTTTAACCCCGCAACTCTTCCGGGCCTTGCTACCTTCCTAGTTTACGTATTCGTGGAATTTTCTTACATTGCAAACGGTGTGACCCGATGTTACTAAAGCTTGATGCGTAAGCTGACTGCCATGTGTTGAACATAACGGCTTTTATTGCTTTTGTCGGTCCCGCCTCAGTTGCGTATGGCGGGCACCATCTGACTTACGTGAGATATGCATGCATACCGACTATAGATGGTGGTAGTACTAGAAAGGGCCATATGCGCCCCGCTTATCTGTTGGCTTGTTCGACTACATGCCTCGCATACGCCTCGAACTTGGGGCTGGAACGATGGGGGAGGCTGCCTTACATGTTACACCCGACTCCTGTATGGCTGGCGGTCTTCTCCACGGCTCAGATGGATGGGGAACGACGGCTGCACCGAGGCCACTATACTGTGAGGTGTGATTTAGTTATAGGGAAGGTGATCTTATCCCCCAATTCGTGTAATTAAATGACTAAAAATCGCAACCTAGGTGGATCATTTGCAGCGATCTCTTTGATGGGGGCAGGCTAGATAGGTGGGATCTTTTACCACATCGCGTAGGATAACTACAATGATTTAATTCTCCGAATGCCAGCCGAGTTCCTCAACTATTGCATGATCCGCAGCTGGTGACTACAATGCAAAGATCAGCTTCTGTCACGTGTTTAACACACTGGTATATCAAAATTTTCTGTATCCTTTTCCACTAAAAAGGTCTAAGTTCAGCGAAGGGTGGTGGACTCTGCCCCAGGGGCAGTATCAGATACATACGGACGACCAACAATAGGAGACAAAATAATAGATGGCGGGCCACTGAAATAAGTATACTTGACCGTTCCATACGCTATCTGCATTATATATTCCCTGACTTACGCTTAGTAGTTGATGGTTATTGCGACTTGTACGAGGCGGCGAGCCTCTCGGGACCGCGCCGATACAACCTCCTTAACTGCTTATCTCTCGACGCCGCTGACGTGGACTTATTGCGGAATCCATTCTAACTACGTTGTTCTGTCATAAATGGGGCCGTAATAGGGTGAGTATGCAACAAGATGCGGAATGGAACATATGAGATATGCGATGGGATCATGATCCCGGGGGTGGACTCGTAATCAGGAAGATAGCAGGCAACAACGTACGGAAACGGAGACTGTGACCCGGAGCAGGAGTTTATACGGGAGTATCATTTTCACTTAGTCACCTACCGGTGCTTCGGCACCGAACGCTGAGGAAGCGTTCCTATAAAACATAGGAGGCGGATTTGAAAAATATCATAGAGGTCTCCTGGGATAACCAAGAAGCCTTACTTGCAATAGGTATGCTCCTGCGTTCCCGCCTCTTGAATCTTGTTTCGTCGACCATGGCTATCTTCAAGCAACCTCTCGCCGATATTAAGCCGGAATCGAGCAGAGAGCTCGCCCTCATCTTAGCCCAGCGTGGGTCACTCGCACGTATTGTGGCCCTAGTGGCCAACGAACGCCTAGTACACATCCTATACAAGCCGGCGGAGAAGTTATACTATATCTCACCGTTAGCTAATAGCGCCTCCGAGAAACCCACCCAGGCTGAACGTTTCATTCTCGCGGGGTCTCGCCCTTTCCAGACTCTAGAGGTCGATGCCGATGGCAACCTCGCGCCTGATCTGATGCAAGAGTCTAACATACTGGTCGGCCCGTGGTTGTTCCAGCAGAAGCTCGGCTCTCACTGGGTTGATGTCGACCGGAGCGTCACGGCCGATCGCTTCGTCAACGTCCTCCGCGACTGGATGGACTGGGACACCGGCTTGACGGCCTCCTTCGTGGAGCGGATCCGCTGCTCGGCCCAATACCTTGCAGACGCGTATGCGGAGAACCGCCCCTGTCCGACGCGTGACTCCGACTACATTACATGGGAACAGTCCATCGTCGAGGCCAATGGACACCCACTCCACAAGAGCCGGATGCCCGTCGACCCGAAAACACAGCCGTCCAGCGGCTTCGACTTCAAACACACCGAGCTCGCCTTCATGGCCGTGAAGCGGGATATCCTCGAGATAATGGGCCCGCTCGAGGCTGAGCTCGAGCCGTTGCTGGCTGTCGCCGGCATCGAAGAGACCGTCGTCGATAGCTCTGAGGTTGTTATTCCGGTCCATAAGTTCCAGATTAACTTCCTCCTCTCCCGTCCTGAGGCTGCCGGGAAGCTTCGTCTGCTTCCACAGGAGGTTCCCGCCCTCGCCCAGGCATCTACAAGGTCCATGACAGTCCCTTCGCTGCCGGGCTTAGGCGTCAAGGTTGCCCTGTCCCTGGTTATTGGTGACACACCGCGAATCCTGAAGACACCCCTAGCATACAACGCGATCAGGTACTGGGAAGGCGGTATGCTCGATCCCGAAAAAGTCATCGGCCTTCAGGGTCCCCTGGAAATCCTGCCGGACGTCGCCTATGCCACAGGCATGGGAGATCATCTCGGTGTCATGATCCGCTATGACCCGTACCATACTTCGCGCCCTCCTGTAGACAAAGATGTCGCTTACGCGATTACTGGTGGCCTCGGTGAACCCGCAGTCATTGGAAAAAGGGGATGCGTCGCTGAGTCAGTATTCGAGCTGACTACCCTCGACAAACGACTAGATTTCCTTCGCAAGTAAGTGATCCCCAAAGTTTGGTTATTTTCCAACATTATCTGACTCTTTATTTTCCGTTTTGCAGATACACAAAACTTTACCTCCGGTGCTTCCTTCACCCCCTATTCAGCAACGGTCTCCTGATCGACGGACATGGCCAGAACGCGGTCCTGCGCTTCTCCCGTTCAACGGGGCAGCTGCTGGGCTTCTCCGCCCGCGACATGAGCGACGCCCGCTTCAACCGCGAGCACCTCGAGCGCACGACGGGGATCGCGGTAGAGGAGCGGATGAACACTCACCACATGGAGGTACCGGACCTTATGGACAGGGCCTTTTTCATCTTCTTCATCGCCCAGCTGCTGCCCCTGATCATCGCCCTCGACCTGCACCGCCACAAGCCGGCGAGCTTCACCGCCTCGGAGCTCCTGCGGGGCCTGGCCGGCGACAAGGAGGCCGCGGACCTCGCTCAGGGCAACGGCTGGGCCGTCGTGGCTCGCGAGCTGCACGAGACGCTCAGTACGTACGAGGCGATGCCCGGCGACGATGCTATCTCGAAGACATCCCGTGAGCTCGCGGCCGCGGCCCGCGGCATCTGGTTTGCACCGACGTGGCCTCTGCAATGTTTTGTCTCGCAGCGTATGCGTGCGGACTGGGCCCATCGTGATAAGAGCGTGAGTCCCCACAACGTCTTCCTCCTTATCCGCAGCTTGTGTGTTCTGGGGACTAACTTTTTTGCTTCTGCAGGACAAACTCTCCCACATCGCAGTTTCCAATGTGATGATATCGCGGGAAAGTTAAGTGGCGTTTCTGTCATCCGGCCGAGGCATAATTTGGGATCTCTAGGATTATTCAGCGGGCGTATTGTAGCTTTTAGGAGCGGCGAGTAAACTTGTGTTATACCAAATTGGATACTACGGCAATCTGGCGATTCTTGTCACGTCTCCTTTCTAGAATAGTTTTTGCGAAAGAATACTCGGCAACAGGCTTAGCAACTGTACTTATAAGGAGAGATGCATACAACGATTAGACACTTTCGAACAGAGTGCGTTCGTCTTTACGGTACCCATTAGCGTGTTTTGCTCCTCCCCAGCATTCATATGTCAAGCGCCAAGGTCTAACCCCTTTATTGGGGTCCAGTATCCGACCCGGGAAAGTCTAGTTTGTGTATATATAAGGGGGTTCGCCACGAATGGTTGAGGCAGGCATTAATGGTCACCTCTTTACTACCTACGAACTACCTGCTAGGCTGCTTCCCCTGCCTTTCACTCTGTACTTCACCATTTTCTCCGACATCGTGTTATGAGAACGACAAACACAATTTACATAGTCAATGATTGTTTCCCAATCTAGAACACCTTACGGCAATAAATATACCTACTTGCGCGTACCTATGTAAATTACAGACAGTCATCCCTCAATTAGGATAAGGCGACCCCCCCACCAACGCTCCACTCCATCAACGCGCCACCCATTTTTGAAGCCATCAACAACACAACCCTTCAGCGCAATTAAGAATATCTCAACAACCACTTAATTAATTAACTTTATACTAACAGCCACGTACAATAATGCAATTAGGATCATAATCGTTATCTTTTTTGCTTTCGGAAGGTTCGTCTTCTTGTTAATTTCGCCGAATAACAGTAAAGGGTCCTTTCGTAAAAGTTTTAAGCCTTACCTTTACCTTTTTAACCGATATCATTTTTACGAAGTTCTTATTTGGTTCGGGTTATACCTTTTACGTTTTTTAAGTTTCGCCTTTTTAAGGGCTATAGTTAATTAATTGTTATAATCCTCGGCGGCAGAAAAATTATTCGTGTTTTCGTTCAAAGCTTTCGCGAACTTACGGAATAAAAGCCGTATAATAAGATTTCCGTAACTTAAATTAACTTTTACCAAAGATTTTTCGAACCGAGTTAAATCTTTAAATACTTTAAGTATTTTAATACCTAAAGTAATTATTTAAGTAAAATAATTAAGGTATAATAAAATACGGATCGATTTTATGGTAAATAGATTAATTATTTTCCTTTTTTTTAACGTATTTATTACTTAATATTGTCGCTTTATTAATAAAACGTAAATTTATTACTTTTTAACTTTTTAAGATATATTTCAAAATTATTATAATTTCGTATTACGTTTTTAAAAACGTTTAAAAGAAATTAGTTTTATTTATAATTTTTTAAGCCCGCCCGTAATAACGTTTCCGGAATTAATAATAAAATTTTCGCTTTAACGTAATAAATATATTTATATTAAAAAGTTAAAAGATATAAAAAACGTAAATAAATAAGAAAATAATATAAATTTTATTTTAAAAGTATATTTATATAAAGTTTTCGGTATTATGGTTATTTTAGCCGTCGATAAATAAAATTCTTTATTCGTTAAAATTTTCGGATTTAATATTAAGGATAAAAATTTCGCAAAGTTATTTTAAGCCGATTTCGGTATTCGTTTAGCCGTTTTTTAAAGTGGTAAAATACCAGCTTTCGTATATTTTATTATCCGAATCGGGAAATTATTATTATTATATATTAACGTTATTAAAGATTACGGATAATAATAACGAACGCCCGTTAGTATTAATATATATAATTATAATAATTTACTCTTTTTTAAAGGTATTATTTTAAAAAAATAAATTTTTTAAAGGTTTTACCGAAAACGAAAACGTTTTCTTTTATACTTTCTATTATTCCGATTTATTTACGTTATACCGATTCCCTTACTTAATAACTTTAATTTCCGGCAAGGCGAAACGTTCGAATAAAACGTTAATAAAAGCCGGGAAAACGTTATTTAAATGTTTATAATCGATCGTCGTACCTTTAAAAATCCGTATTTTAAAATAACGACGCAAAAATCGGGTTACCTAATTTTTCCTTAAACGTTCCGGGTTACCGTTATTAATTAAAATGCGTTATACGTATAAGCGAAATCGGAAATAAAATAATACATAACTTAATTAACTTTATACGATAACTTAATAGGTTAAAGCTTTTTCTTAAATTCGTAATAACTTTTAACGAACTTTATTAACTTTTTTTTTCGTCAGTACGCTTTCGATACGGCGTATTATATATCGTTTATCGACCTGGTATCTTTTAAAGGTTAAACGTAAAGACTTCTTACGTTTTATTTCGTTAATCGTCTGCGCCGTACGGAATTAAGCTAAAAGCTGCATATCGTTCGAAAGCGCAGATTTTGTAAATAAAAAGACAATTTTTTAAATTTTTTAAAGCGTTATTAGGAGGCCTTTTATAAGGAAAGAAATTAGTAAGTAGATCAACGCGTAATGCGGGTGTGGGGTGGCGCGTTGATGGAGTGGAGCGTTGGTGGAGGGGTCGCCTTATCATACGCACTTATGCTGCGACTTTTGTCAGCTAGCAGGGGGTGCGCTAGCACCTATATACGATAAGATTCCCTTTGATCGGAACATATATATTCCGTGGCTAGACTATTTCAAAGATCAGAACGCGTTGCGAGAGTGCACGTATTTAGCCAATTAATATAACATAACTGATGTCCCTTATATCTGATAATTAAAAGTTTTATTCGTTTAATTCGCGTTATTTATTAATTAATCAGCTGTTGCTGAAACGATATAGGCTGTATATTAATAGCAATTATCTGTATATTTATTAGTTATAATAGCGACCGTATCGACGACGTCCGTAATTATCTATACTGGTCCTAAAGATTGGGACAAATTTAAGGACGAATTTAAAATTAAAGCTAAGAGATATAACTTGTAGGGCCATATTAATCCTGATCAAAACGTTTTATGGCCTGGTAAACTTATAGCACCCGTTATTATTTCTTATCTAAAGAGATTAATTCGTTAAATAACGACGTAAGCAGTTAATGCTTTTTCCGAAAAAATCTTATAAGTCGAAGAAATCGATTATACGAGTTATCCGATGAATGTTTTCGAAATGACGACTAAAGGCAGACAAACTTACAATTAGGACTTTGTAACTTATACTTACCTAAACCGAAAGTACAACACCTTTCGAAAAGATTTTAACGAGCTTATGAAATAGGGTTTTAACAATATTTCTTTATCGATTAAGCAAACTTGCTTAAGCCTAAATAACGACCTTAAAGGCTGATACGTCAAATTGTAACAATTTGGAAAAGTTTACGATAACCGGTTACTTATAAATATCAAACGTAAGTACGAAAAAGATTAAAGTAAATGCCGAAAGCCGTTAAAAGGTTTATTAAATGGATAACGAAATGGCAAAAGATTATAGCTTAAGGTTAATATTACCGGGTTCCCGAAATAACTATGTTAGTTATCTGGATAAATTAATTATGTACAGTAATAGTACCGATTCTGTTTAGTTCGTCGAATTTATTTATGCTTTTTAAACGGGATAATATCGAGAAAGGAACGATTAATTACCTGGAGGTTAAGGTTAATTTTTTAAACTATTGGATTATAACTAATTTATAATAATTAGCAAGAAGCGTTAAAGCAGCGTTCCCGACTTTTATGAAGCTTTAATAAATCCTTTTAATTAGAATGATTTTGATTAGGAAAAGATTAAGGATATTAATAATTAGTTACGTGGTAGGATTTCGGGTAAAAGGCCGAAACGAAGTAATCGTAGAGGTTTTTAAGCTGGCCGAAATAATAGCAGTAATATACGGAAGCGTTAAAAGTTAAACGTATAAAGGATTCGGTATAAAGCGTATTTAAACCCTGGGCATACATTATTTTAATATTATTATGCCTTTTTTAATAATGGTTTAACAGAGTTTAAGTTTAATAGGAAAGTTTTAATATTAGTTTAAAACGGAATTATTTCCGATTATTTCTTAAAGAAAAAAATGAATCGTTTGTCGAAAGCTATAAAGAAATTAACTATTTAAGAAATAAATTAATTTTTAAAGGGAGTAAAACGAATGTTGGCGTACTTTTTAATTTCTGATTAATGCAATGCGATAAGCATTACGTTTTACCCCTTAAAAAATTCGACCATTTTGGACTTAAGGTCTATTATATACATTTTTAACCTAATTAGCAGGTTTTTAAACTATAAAATAACGATCCACGGCGACGGTATATACGTAAGGAATAATTTCGTTCCGATTAAAGGATATAAAAAAGTAAATATACTGCTTTAAAGCCTTAAGAGCTTAAAAGTATTACGTTTGTATAACGTAGCTTATTGTAAGGATTTCGTATATAATTTGGTATCTTTCCGGCAGCTCCGAAAAAATGGGTACTGGTAGGATAACCGGGAAACTAATAACTTTATTCAAGATAAATATAATTAGGTAGTTGCTACGTTAATAAATAAGTTTAATTAATCCATTATTAAAGATATTAACGTAATAGTTACTTATGCAATTTTTGCAGCTTATAAATAAAACGTTAACTTATATATAACGAAACTTCCGCGAATCGGTAACAGTACAATATACCACCTGAAATTAGGATATTTAAAACCCGAAATAATTACTTAATTATAATCCTATATAAAAGAAATTCGCTTAAAGAGCTTTATAATAATCAAATATTAAGCATGTAATAAAACGAAAGCCGAAAAGTAAATACGCCGCAAACCGAAAAAGAAAGCATTCCGATTAAGATAACGAATTGCCATCGACTTTACAGATTTCGAAGAAAACCTTAAAGGATATAGATATGTTATATTTGCAACCGATAGGTATTTAGGATTTATTTAGAATATTTACTTTAGAAATCGAAAGTAAGATATATTAATTATAACGTTCCAATACTTTTCAATGATTTTAAAGAACTAGGATAAGGTTTTTTTATAGGTATTCGAATACGATAACGAAATCTTGAAAAATTGCCAGCTTCGCAATATGTTTTAATCGCTTTTTTTTTAATATTAAATTTACATCTTTAGCATTATATATCTAAGCCTAAAACGGAAGTACAAAGCGATTAAGGGATATAATTAAGGAAAAAGCAATTACGATACGAAATAGCGTTAAATTACTTTTGTTTTTAATCGTATATATCTTTAAAGCGGTAATGTATTTATATAACCGTACTTTCAAATACGTATTTTTTTGGCAAAGCTTATACGAAATTTATTATATTTATCTAACGTATAAGGACGGCGTTACAGTACTTAATCGGAAGCTTTAATAGGCCTACCTGCAAATATATGGCTATATAGCTTATGTTATAACAGCTGCCGCTATAAAAAAAAAGCAAAAATTCTAGAAGTTAAATTTTAAAGCATAAATTGAGTTTCTCGTCGGTTACCGGTTTACGAATATTTACGAAATCTGGAACTTATTAATTAATAAGGTTATCGCTATTCGAAACGTACTATTTAACGAAAAGGCTACTTTTTTAGGTAATATTAAAAACTTAAGAAACGACTTTTTGTACGTTACAAAAGAAAAGCTATAGAAATTACTGCGATAAGTAAAATTACTTAATTAAGGCTACTTAAATATATAAATACAATAAAAACGACGAAAATTTAAGCGGAATAATTTAGTTACCGGTTAAATAAAAAAGGTAACTCTAGAATAGTATAGGTGTACGAAACGTACGGAATAAGAAAAAATAAACCTGTTCGTATAGGATTAATTATCTTTATACAACCGTTATATTCGAATTATTTCCGTCTTTTAAATTATTATCTTTACCAGCGTTTGTTTTAATAACTGTTACGATTAATACGTTAACGAAAAGTATAAAAATAACCTTAAGCTTTTGTTATTTTGTTTAACCTAAAGGAATAATAAAAAACGAAAGTACTTTACGGGTTATAAACGTAAATTTTCCGTACGTTCCGCATCGAAAAAATGGTTATCGGTATAATTACAAAATATAAAAAGCCGCATTTAACGCAAAGCGATTAATGTATTTTGTTAATACGACCGATAATCGGCCGGTAAGCTACGGAAATTTAAGGAAATTAATTACCCGAAATACGCGTTATCTTAATCGGAAAGGCTTCGATACGAAGATATATAAAATCCTTAAGTTGCGAAACCGGATATATAAACGCGATTTACCGTTACTGCCGCGAAGCTATAAAATGCTGAATATATACCCGTTAAGGAAGTTATTTCGTAAGGCCAAAAAGGCTTATTTATAAAGTTATAAGAAGATGTAATCCTGGAAGGTTATTAATTAATTTTTGCTAAAGGGAAATAAGTCTTAAAATATGTATAAATATATATTTATAAGTTTGATGAGCATAATTAATTGCAAAAATATAAGGTACGTTTCGTTATATAAAGCGATTAATAATTAAAGAACGTTTGTAGTAAAATATACGTATCCATTTTAACTAAAAAGTTATTTAAAACCTTAATCGTTATTACAGTTAAATTCGATTTAAAGCTAAAACAGTATAACGCTATTAACACTTTCGTTAACATTTAATTACCTTATAAAGTATATATAAAAATACCTTTAACATATTTACATCGTAATAAGATTTTCTTAATTAGGAAGATATTATATGGATTAAAGAAACTACCTTTACTTTAGTAAGAGGAGTTTATTAGGACGTTTAAAAATTTAAAATTTAATCCCGTTCTTTATAAACCTTGTTATTTTATTCGTTAAAAGGTACTTATCTTTTTTTTTGTAAACGATATTGTTACGGCGTACCGCAAGAAAAATTAAGACTTCGTAGATCAGGTAATTTAGCAGATAAAAAAAAGATATATCTTTATAAAAGGCAAGGACTTATAGTAATTCTTAAAAATCGAAATAATTAAAGATAAAGCTGAAAAAAATTTAACTTTCTTAATTTAACTTTATAAATAAGCTGGTTAACCTAATTCCAAAAGAAAATTTGAATAACCTCCCAAATACGTTAATAACGAACGTCGAACTACTGTTAAATCCTAATCTGGCCTATCCTGGGTTTGTTAATAAATACCAAAAAAAGACCGATTTTATCCTGTACGTAGCAATTAATACGCAACCCGATATAGCTTTTGCGGTATCCCGATTTGCCCGATTTAACCTAAGCTCTAACGACGCGCATTATAAATCTGCCGATCGAATCATATTATACTTAATCGGGATCAAAACATTAACGTTGCAGTTGGGGGTAAGAATTCGTTAAATACTTAAACCGACGTTTTTTTTTTCGCGAATAATACGATCGATCGAAAAAGCTTCCAAGCTTACGTTATAAAGCTATTTAAAAAAAAGTAATAAAATAGTAAGCGAATAAGTAAGATATAATAACTACTTTTATAACAAAAACGGAATTGTTAATTTTTACGTAAGCTGCAAAAGAAATCTTGTTTAGTTTTCGATTAATCAAAAAATTAAGAGTTATCTTAAATACAGGACCGTTGAATATTGAATTAGGACGGGGAGACTCAGCCCTAATCAGAGCATTTTTTTGAAGAGCGTGTCACAATTGAATAGCCGAGTGAAGCGGTAATGAAGACAAACGCAAAACTGTATTCTTGGTGTTGAACCAGACTCTAAAATCAAACATGTATGCGAAAAGTAAGTAGCTAATAAACAGGTCTCCGGGGTTGCGCCCGGCGAAAAGAGCTCTTAAAAATATACATATGGGGATAACTAATTAATCAGCTAAGCCATGCCCCTGGCCCGGCACCCTGCACCATTTCAAGCCTCCTTTTTCGAGATGAAATTGTCCTTAATCCATCTTAAAAACCAAAAATGGAAACATAATGCAACAAACTCCTAACGCCATAAATCTTATATGAAACCCATTAATTAATCTAGTTAGCGCTTCCGCGGCTTATCCTTTATTATCCTTAATTTAAGATTTCGTTTTCAACGTTTAACTAAATCCTTTTTCTGCTTGGCCCTTTTTTACTCCCTTTAAGCCTTATCCTCTGGTTTTTCTGTACTAATCAAAAATTTATACCTAACCCAACCAGGCCATCTTTATAAGAAATACGGTTCAGGTTTTTACCCTATATCTTCGAATATATCCCTTATCCACTTATACGGCGTAACATATTAACTTTGTACCATTACTATTGCTTGCTGATTACCAATTTTCGGTCGGAGCTTATACTTTATTTCGAATAGTAGTTTCATATGTATTAAATTAAAACGTGTAGCTTTAAGTACCGATGGGCCAGTTTAAATTAATAAAGAAGGGGGTATTAATATTGGAAATAGTCGTAATAATAATTAACGATATTAATCAGGGCGCTGCTTTAGTCAATGTCGTTTACCATAAAATAATCGGGCAGATTGATCAAAATTTGGCTTATCGTTATTTTCTTTAGCTAATAAAAACTGGGGGTTTCCAGGCCATTTTTCCACGTTCTTTTTAACGTTCTCCTTTTCTGGTTTTAAGCCTAAGTATTCTTTGATTTTGTCGGTAATGTTGTACTTTATTCGATATTTGCTAAATTTTATTCTATCGGTTATAATTCTGTTTCCCCATTTTATAAGGTCGCGGGTAATAATATAAAAAACATAAGCAATTTATAATACGCAAATAGTTATAGTATTTGGTTTAAGTAGGCATTTTGACGATCGTTATACGGGCAGGCGGATTATTAAGTCTTGATTTTTCCTACGCTTCTCGGTATAACTGGAATAATAATTAAGTACGATTTTCAGTAACATAAATATCGAATATTAATACTAAACGTTTTGATCGGACGTATAATATACCAATCTAATATCTCGTTAAACCTTTATCTATCAGGATTTTGATTTAAGTAACAAATTATATATATTTTAGGTTATAGGTGATAATCGCCTTTTCAGACTTACTAAGGATCAGGTTAAACTTACTATATACAATCATCCGTCCAGCTTTTAAAATAACAACCAAAATTTTTAAAGGTACGTCCTGGCCGATTATTAGGTTAAAAGTAATAATATTTTCGAAATGTAAATAGGTTTTATCTTAAACGATTATAAAGGTTCGTTACAGATTTGAAACTATTAGGTTATTTTAATGCTCCGTTAACTAATATAACGGCGAGGTAATAATTTTCTATAAACGTTAACCGTTTATATATTTTAGGTATATAAGGATAACCCGATCAAACCGAATTTAAAGTATAACTTTTCTTACGGAATTAAGGGTAAAATAATTATTATATATCTTTTTAAGAAATTATACCATATTATCGTTTTTCTATATAGGTATATTAGCTAATTATACGAATTTTTCAAAATTCGAAGTATTTAACTTTTTAAAGCTTTCGCCTTTACCTTACATAATACGATTGTTAAACGACGACAGAATAACTAAGAATGGATTAATTAATATATTTAAATATAATATTAAGTAACTTGGAAATAATAAAGGTAATTAGAGATAATATACAATATATATATATAGGTATATTAGTATAATATGAGTACTTTGCAAGTATTAAGACATAATTATTATATAAATGCAAAAATTCGCTAAAATTTACCAGTAACTTATACGTTTAATTAATCAAATATATTTAAGACTAATATATCGAATTTTTGCAGATAAAACGTATACGCCAAGGAAATCCCAGAAAATTTTATCCGAAGTTATATAAAAAAGTACCGGTTTTTTCGGTTTTTATTTTTTTATTTTTTTATTTTTTTATTTTTTTATTTTTTTATTTTGATTAAGTATATGCATTCGTTTTCGTATCTATATTTCTTTTGCAACTTTTTTGCAATACAATTTTAATTTCTCCCTTTAAACCATATCTATTTTAACTTAATATATACCCAAATATACATAATTACTTTTATTGCATTAATTAATATCATTATAAGTTTTTATTAGTTACCAGATTTACGTAACCTTTAAAGTTCTCGCGGTAATATAAACCCAGGTAATTTGGTCCGTCCTATAAAAAAATTCTCTATTAAGAAACAATCCGGACCCAGTAATAAGTCTTTAAATCCTGGTATTAAGAAATCTATCGATTCCAGGGTCCAAACAAACATCGATAGGTTAAACTAAACTTTTAATCAACGTCGTAAAATCTTGGCGGTATTAAATTCGTCTATATTTTCCAAGCTATTAACCCGTCGTTTCAATAAGATTTTAAGTAATGTTCGGAATTTAAAACTTTTATATAATTTTAATAACGTTTACAAATTATAAAACTTAATATATCGACGAGTACCTATTTTTGGCTTTACCCTTACCTTTTAATATAAATTCCGTAATATAAGCCCTAATTAAAATATATTATTATTAATAAAAGCAATTAAAATACCTTTAAAACCTAATCCAATTTTTGGTATCGTTAAATAAATAATAGGTGGTCGACGATTAATATCGGCTATTCTTATTTTAATTAATATGCCGATACCCCGTAACAGTTGTGTTGCTAAGTTTTTATTAACAGCTTCGATAATCCTAACGGCTTTTTATGTTATTAATCGGGTTTCTAAACTATATACTAACCTTAAAACATTACGTTTTCGCCGTATTTACCTTAATAATACTTAAAATATAAGCAAATTCTGGAATAAAAATAATGTTATATATTACGTTATACTTAAGTATATCAAGATAAGTACTTAATCTTTTTCTTAATATCGTTAATAAAATCTGCTAATTAATATAAATACTCGGGGTTATATCTATTAATGTTATCGGTAATCCACTATAATCGGTACTTACGATAACAAATCGAAAGTAAAAACTTTTGGTCGGCCGTAAATACCTAATTTAATATAATTAAATACCTCCAGTTAATGAAAAACTTAATAGCGCATTTAATATACGTCGAAGTTTATCGAGCCAATCTTTTAAGTCATTTTATAGCTGGTTTTGCCAAAAATCCCAAATACGTTACTAATTTATTTATTTAAGCATTCGGTATATTTAACCTAGTCCCTTACGAACTTTGCGAAAAACGACATATAATACCGAAATATCTTAAATAATACGGAATATATCTATTTTTTAAGTATTAATCGATTCCTAGCTTTTTTAATAAGGCCTATAATAACTGTATCGGATTTATCGAAAGGTACAATTACACCTTCCGGAACGAACGGTTCAAAATATTTAAAGCCAGCTTTTTACGATTATTACGAATCAAAAAGGATATTCGCGTAAAAACTTATACTATTATCAAAATATTCGATAAAAATTAACTTCGAAACAAAATAAAAAAGTATATTACTAATTCCCGGTTCCGGGCGAATACAGAGAGACGCATTAATCATAAATAAAGCATAATAGTTGTCGTATAAAATATCGGTAAGCGGAATAGTAAAGGAATTTAAAAGAACTTATAAAAGTTTAAAAAAGCTTGAAAAAATTCAAATAAACTATTATACTTTAATTTTTCGCAATCAATTACGTTAATCATTTCCGTTTTCCTAATCGGGTCGTTTTTATCGTATCGTTATCGTCTATAACCGCATAACCTTTAAGTTGGCCATTTAATATTTATACTTTAATATTTGTTTTTATAAGTTTTAAGCTTTAAGCTGTTAATCTTTAAATAGCTCGACATTTTTAATATCCGAAATGTCCGATATTGTGTCGTCGGGCTGATTAGAAAATAGTTTCGTTTAATCGTTTTTTTGTAAATTAATCGGCTTTTAATATCTTTTTTTTTTTTTTTTTTTTTTTTTACAAATTACTTTAATTTATTAGCAAGAAAAAGTACCTTATAACTTCGTTCCATTAATTCTCTTTAAATAGTAAATACCTAAATTAATAATATTACTAATTAAATACGGGCCAGTTTAACGGTACTTTAGCTTTATATCTTTTAACATATTTATATATCGTAACGTATTATATAATAATACGAAATCGTGTATTTTTAAACGTTTATTTTATATTTTATTCTTATCCTTTTTAATTGCCAATTTAACTACTTTACGGCGTTAATCAGCGATTACCTTAATAACCTTGGCTACGTTTTCAGCTTTCTTTTTAAAAGCCGGATCCTTTACGTAATTAAATTTTCTTTCGGCGTATTTAAGTTTTAAGTTATAATTTTCCATATCGGCCAGGACTGTTTCGATCGATAAAAGCGCTTTTTGTCCGTACAGCAGTTTATAAGGGCCAAGGCCATAACTTTTTATAGTGGTATTTTCGGCGAAGATCATTTTAGGTAAAAGCTTAACCTATCTTTTGCCAGTCCCATTCGTCGCTTTTATAAGGGCTTTAGCAATCGAGACGTATCCTTTTTCGACTAGGCCTTATCGTTAGGTTGCATACGCGGTATTAACTTTCATCTTAATCCTTAATACGTTGCAAGCTTTAATAATTTCGCCCTTATTCTTTAAGCTTCCGTTAATTTTAATTTTAATCGGAATGCCATATCGATAAAAAACGTATTCGTTTAAAAACTTTCTAATTGCTGCTAACATAACTAATTGCAAAACTTTAGCTTTTAAATAATTAAACAATTTGCATCTAATTTCGACCGTAACTTTGCAACTATCGTTATTGGGTATAAATTGGACATCGATCACCCAGATAACAACTATGTTAATCGGCAGCGAAAATTTATGGCCTTTTTCGAAGCGTCGATCTGTTGCTTTTTAGCATTTAACATACCGGCTGCTTTTTTTCAGGCTTTTCGTTAGTACGGATACTGTACGTAATTCGTTCTGCAGGAACCAAAAAGATAATGATTTTCGACGGGCCAAACTCCAGGGTTCCTTCCATTACGTCCGGGTCCATATTAAGCGTCATTTTTAATTTGGCCATAAAGTTAAATCTCAGGATTAATAACTGCGCAACGTAATAGTTATTAACGATAAACAAAAAAATCATAATTAATCGGCTAGCTAGCCAAACGGAAGCCTCGATAATGCTTTTGAACGGGATCCTTTTCTGAAAATTAAAGCCTAAGAACGATATGCGGATCTGTTTCATGGCTAGTCTATGTCGCTTAACGTACGACGCAACTATAACGCTCGATTTTGCTCCAATGTCGATAACTCCATTAATTAAGTCCTTGCTACTTCCGTAGCTTACTTTAACTGCCAATTTAAATAAGGAGATAATATATTCAACTGGATTGCATTACTGGATCGATAAAACTTTGGTTTCCTTTTAACTTTTTACTTTATAACCGACATCCATAGTAAGGATTCTAGCGGGTTTCCTTACTTTTAGAACTTTTAATCTTCGTATTTCGACTTCAGTTATCTTAGTCGTTTCCTTGTTTTTACGATTAAATGCTTCCAAAGTTTTAACGGCCATAAAATTCTTGAAACTTTTCCGAAATTTGGGTAAACTTCGATTAATTCGGACCAAATAATCTTAAACTTTCTTTTAGAATTTTCCCGGATTTTCTTTTCCCAGAATTTGATTATATATTTATCGATTAGGCCTTTATAAGTAAAGGTATTATCCATTTAGGTCCTATTGTTTGCTAAAAATATATTAACTTCCGTTTAAAAGGTATTATCTGTCTAAGCGCCGATTTTTATATTATGAAACGATAATCCTTCGTACATTAGTTTATCGTTATTAATCTCGTATTCGGTTTTGTTCCTTTTTACGCTTTCAGATTTTTTTTCTTTATCCCTAAAACGTTTAACTATTATAACGCTAATAAGTATAGTCGGCTAATCAGAATCGTCGATCTCTAAGGCTCTAATTTCCTCCAGATGCCGGGTACCTTTGCTTTCGACGGGGTCACTCTATAGCCATTTACGCAACGGTACCTTTTTATAAAATAGCTTTCCGTTATAATCGACAAAATGGATTATGTTAATCTCGGTTACCCTGTTTTAATTAATATCGGGCTTTTATCGATTTGGCTTTAGGATCGTAATATACTTTTAAGGTTTAGTTGGATTATTAATATCCGGATCGGAGCTGGTTAATTAACTGTTTACGCCCTTAAAGATATCGTCTCGCCGATCAAAGTACCGTATCTTTTCCTTAAATCGGGCAGGGAAAACTGGCGAACCATGAATTTATTCTGAAATCTTTTTCCAAATTAAAATCTGCTACTCGATTACTTAACTTTTTAAAACCTAAAAAAACTAAATTATACTTAACGTTGTTTTATTTTTTAAAGATTTAAAAAAATGGTATATCCGTTGTCGGCGAGTAAAACCAGTCCTATAATTTCCATGTCAACGAACAAACGGCACTTTTGTATAATATATCCTAACTTTAAACAAAACTAATAAATACCTTAATCAAAATTGCTAAAACGTTTACCTTAACTTTAATAACCTTTACGGTAACCTTTTCGGCCTCGGTATTTATCTCGTTTACGGTAAAGGCTTAATCGCGTATAATTATCCGGTTGGAAACTAACTGCATTAATCGACGAGTTAGCACCATAATTATATACCTAAGGTATTTCCTGTCCTGGCGGAACGTAATACTATAATATCCGGGCTATCTTTCAGTTACGTATTTCTTTTTTAAAAGCTTTTAGGTTTTAAATTTATCGGGCTTATGTAATCTTTAAGTCCTACAGCGTATTCGTAATCTTTAATACCTAATTAATACGGTTAAATAGTTTTAATCGCGGCTAAAAGCTTTTTAATCGTTATTATTTAAGATGTTAAATCGAATTAAACCGCTTCTTTTTTTTCTTAATTAATATCGAAACGAATACTTCCTTATTATTACCTACGTCTTTTATATTTAAAAAATCTTACCTTCTTTAAGGCGTAATTTTTAATTAATATTAAAGCATTATCGTAATTAATTACGTACAAATCCTTTAATTTTATAAACGAATTATTAGAAATCCTTGTCGAAACAGTTAATGAATAACCCTTTTAATAAGTTTTTAATATATTCGTCCTTAGTAAATATCTTACCCTTTTGCTTAACTTCTTCCAGGATATCTTTTATTTTAATAACATACTTTAAACAGTATTCATAAATATAATTAAAAATACCGCATTAAATTTGCTTCGTTAAAGTCCTTAATCGATTCTTAACGGTCCGAATCTACTTTAAGTCCTGTAACTTAAAAGTTTTTAAAATACGCTTAAATATTTCGTCTTATTAAGTTACATCATCAAGTACAGCTTTAACCCGATTTTGCATAAAAAGGTTATCAATTTAATAAGGTAATTCGGCGATTATTTCAAATTCCTTAAGCTTATACTTCGTAAACAATTTATTAACTCCTTTAAACTAATCGGTAACTCCAATTTTTAAAAAGCGAAAATCCGGAAAAGCCGATAAATTCGGAAAAATTATAAAAAACGAAAACTTATCCATAATATTAATAAAACATCGTAATTAAACTAATTAATAAACCCAAAAAATATAACGTCCGGTATAAATATTTCCAGTTCTATAAATAACTTTAAGTTTTAAGCTAATATAATATCTCGTTTTTACGGTATATTAATAACGATTTTAAGGTTTACTTAAATAATCGTATCCTTAATTAGCTTTAAAAATTTAATCGGACTATTAATACTTTAAGGTTTAACCTTGTTAAATTTACTATCGTAAAGGCTTTTTATTAATCGGTATTAAATAATCGTATTTAAAATAAAATTTTAATTTTTCGTAAAGTTAGGGAAATTCAGTACTAGCAGTAATCCGTATTATAAATATACTTAAGTAACAATTTCAAAAAGTTTTAACGGGCTTTTAGAAAACTTATTAAAGTTTATTTTAAATTAATTAATATTATTAATCTTGAAATTATTTAAGTTTTAAAATATTGCTTTAAATAAAATATATTTACGTATAAAATAAATAAGTATGCGCAAAAATTATTTTAAGTACATTTTCCCTTTTTTTAAACTTAAAAAATAAATAACTTTCTTTTTTAATTATCCGTTTGAATAACTTTATCCTAATTATCGTTACGTCGTTAGTTATTTAATCGTACCTTTTTTTACTTATTAATTAATACCTTTATTACCAACTTAAATATTATAATACTTAAGTTTAACAACAAAAGTAAATCCTAAATAATACCGCCTAACAATAACTAAATTGGATATTATTCGATTAATATTAAAAAGGTTCAAAATATATCCTATAACTTTTTTTTTTAATTTCTGCATTATATTAAAAAACGTTCTTCCTTTTTCGATACTTTTCTTTTATATATAAAATAAATAACTTTATAACTTTATTTCTTTTTTTATTCGTATTTATTATTTTATCCATATCGTTAATCTTATCGTTGCTGCACTTATTTTAATTAATCCAAATCCTAATAACTACGTCGTTAACGACGTAATTTTAATTTCTTTAACCCTTATTAATTAAATTTTATATTTTATTTTGCTACGTAATCTTTCTATTAATACGTATAATATTTTAAATCACGTAATCGGTCCAAAATTTAGGTAATTAATTTATATTTTAAAACCGGTCGCCTATACGCGTTCGTACTCCTTTACCGTCGTCCGAATAAAGCTATTTTCGTAGTAAAGCCTTAATTTAACAGCTTTCTTTTCTTAATCGTACAAAAAGTTACGTCCTTATTATAATCGCGGTCGTTAATTACATACCGCTTAAATTATCGTATTCGTAGCTATTATCGTAGTCGTATTCAAATCCAGATGCATCTAATCAAAACCTCGTCCCTTCCGTTCCTTCCGACTTATTAATCGAAGATTAAGGTCCGTCGGCAGCTAACAAAAGCCAATATCCTCTCCTTAGCAGCCACTTAAATTGGGACGAGAAAACTCAATTCCGATCAAAGTATCTTTGATAGGTGGGTCACGATAAAATAGCCGAGTACAGCGATAATAAAGGCAAACGAAAACACTGTATTTGGGTCCGGGTTGAACCAGACTTTAGGATAAACATAAGTGTGTGTAAATAAACTGATGATCGATGATCGGTAACGGTGATAAACATGTCTCGGGATTGCGCCCGGCGAAAGAGCTGCTAGAAATACACATGTGGAGCTGACTAACTAATCAGCCAAGCCATGCTCCCTGGCCCGGCACCCTGTACTATTTCACTATTAATCCTTAAATTACTTAAGTTCTAAAATATTACTCTAAACGGAATATATCTAGGTATAAGATAAATAACTATCCGCAATAATTATCTTAAATATATTTTCCCTCTCCTTCGAACTTAAAAAGCAGGTAACTTCCTTTTACTATCCGTCCAAATAGCCTTATTTTAATTATCGCTACGTCGCTGGTTATTTAATCGCACCTTTTTCCAACTTGCTAATTAATACTTCCACTGCCAACCTAAACATTATAATACTTAAATTTAATAAAAAAATTAAATCCCAAATAATACCGCCTAACAATAACCAAACAAAATATTGCCCGATTAACGCTAGGAAGATCCAAAATATATCTTATAACGTCTCGCTTTTAATTCATATATCGTATTAAAAAACGCTATTCCTTTTTCGATACTTTCTTTTCGTATGGAAAATAAATAGCTCCATAACCTTATTCCTTTTTCTACTCGTATTCGCTATCCTGTCTATATCGTTAATCTTATCGCCGCTGCACTTATTCTAATTAATCCAAATCCTAATAACCACGTCGCCAGCGACGCAATCTTAATTTTTTTAACCTGCATTAATCAGATTTTATATTACGTAATTTCCCTATTAATGTGTATAATATCCTAAATCACGCAATCGGTTCAGAATTTAGGTAATTAATTTATGCTTCGAAACCGGTTATCTATACGCGTTCGTACTTTTTCGCCGTCGTCCGAATAAAGCTATTTTTATATTAACGTCTTAATTTAACAGCTTTTTTTATTAATCGTATACAAGGTTGCGTTATTATTATAATCGCGGTCGTTAATCATATGCCGCTTAAGTTATCGTAGCCGTAGCTATAGTTGTAGTCGAATCGTATCGGGATGCTCTTAATTAGGATATCGTCCTTTTCGTTCCTTCCGACTTGTTAATCGGAGATCGAGGTTCGTCGGCAGCTAACAAGAGCCAGTATCTTCTCCTTAGCAGCTATTTGAATTAGGGCGGAGAGATTTAGTTCCGATCAAAGCATTATTGATAGGCGTATCACAATAGAATAGCCGAGTGTAATGGTAATGAAGGCAAACGAAAAACTGTATTTTGGGTAGTGTTAAACCAGACTCTAGAATAGACATAAGTATACATGGTGGATGGACGATGATGAACATGTTTCGGGGTTGCGCCCGGCGAAAAGAGCTCCTAGAAATACACATGTGGAGATGACTAATTGATCAGCCAAGCCATGCCCCCTGGCCCGGCACCCTGCACTATTTCAATATATAACGTACTACATAAGCTCGCGGCCCAAACAAGCTCGCGGTCCAAACAAGCTCGCGGCCCAAATTTCTCAGCATTCCAATTATTCATCTTTGTTGATCTATCATACAACATTAACAACATGGAAAGTTTTACAAAAGAATCTAGATTGAACCTAGCCGTTTAGGCTAAGAAATAAACCCCAAAACTTAGTTTTAAGAAGCTTAGTTCTATATACGAAATTGCCGAAACGACCTTAAAAGCCCGATATCGTGGCAGATGCGCCCGAGCCGATATCATCCCCCATTTGTAAAAATTGACGGCGACCGAAGAGAAATCCATTATCGAAAGGGTTTTTGACCTAGATGCGTAAGCATTTCCTGTCCGGCTTTAGCACGTTAAAGATATGGCAAATTTGCTGCTTGCCCAACACGTTGCGATACGCGTTAGAGTTAACTGGGCGTCGAACTTTATTAAACGGCAAAAAAAATTTAAACGCGTTTAAATCGGAAGATCGATTATTAACGAGTTTTATTCCAGAATCCAGAAACATTTCGCAAATAGTTCGAGCTTATTGGGTTATAATCGCAAAGTGCGGCATTACAGAAAAGGATATTTATAACTTCGACGAGACTGGATTTTTGATAGGGCTTCTTATGGTAACGGGTATGGTAATTACCAGTGCCGAAAAACGTAAAAAACCTAAACAAGTGCAACAAGGGAATAGAAAATGGGTTACAGTTATCCAGGCTATTAATTTCCAAGGTTGAACTATGCCATTATTTATTATTATAGCGGGAAAAAATCATCTTAGGTCCTAATATCGCGATAACCTATTGCCAACAGCCGATTAAAAAATCGCATTAAGTAAAAATAGCTGGATAACAAATAAATCAAGTTTCGAATAAATCCAGCATTTTAATAAGCATACTCGAACGCGTACGAAAGGTTCTAAACGTCTTCTTGATCTCGACGGCCACGAAAGCCACCATTCGATAAAATTCGAAAAATATTACGCTAACAATAACATTATTACGCTTTATATATCCGCGTATTTTCCGCATCGGTTTTAATTTCTTAATGTATCTTATTTTTCTGTTTTAAAACGCGTTTATTCGAGGTATATCAAAAACTTAATGCGATACCATTATACCTACATTGCCAAAGAAGAATTTTTTTTTCGCCGGCTTTTACGACGCGTTTCAAGCTGCTATAACGTCTGATAACATCAAATCTGGATTCGCGAAAGCTGGTTTTGTTCCATTCGATCCCAATAACGGTTTTTCCGAATTGGAGGTTCCTTTAGTTATGCCTACGCCGACCGTCTCCCCGTTAACTTCCACCGGGTTCTATTTTACCTCCCGTAAAAACCCCTAAAAATATCCGTAAAGTAACAAAACAAGGGCGATACTTGCAAAAGAAAATTAAAAATCATTAAGGTAACTCGCTAACAAAAATACTTAAATCGGTTAATCTTATAACAAAAGGTTATATGTTGTTATTGTATAAAGCTGCATTTTTCTAGGAAAAAAACGTTTAATTGCGCGAAACGAACTATATTTTAAGGAAACGTCGCAGAACCAAAAATAAACGTCTTCATAAAGAAAAAACACTTATTATATAAAAGAGACAAGCTTTTTTAGCCTAAAAAGAAGAAAATAGTAAAAAAATGCAGCTAACAACAGCTGGACGGGGTCGTTGCAAAAGGGTTAAAACTAAGGAACGGAAATGTGGCGTCTGCGGCAAGCCCGGACATAATGCGTGTACTTGTGTAGAAGTTGTAAATACGTCTAGCGAAAAAGAATCCGATTGATTTTAATTAATGCGATGTGTTATTGTTAAGTTATTTAAGTTTGTTGTGCAAGGTACCAAAAAAGGGTCCGCGAGCTTGTATAATACTGTTACGAATTAGGACCTACTCTCCCTGTCTGGGCAAGGACACCCTACGGTTAAACTTCGGATATGGATGTCTTGGTATTTTAATGTGATCTGGAGGTTCTGATGGATTTGGACTAGATTATACGGATCCAGCAGATCTACGACATACCCATAAAAAACCAAAGGATATATATTAGATGGGTTTCTCCTGTAAATAGTACCCATTTAGTTTCGTTCCTTAGCTATTAATTTAAGTTTTCAATTAAAGGCAACGTTCTGCGATTAAGAAAAAAGTCCGCAAATTTCTTTAACGAACAAATTACTAAATTATTTTTCGCCTTATTGTTACCTGCAAATCAAGAACCCCTTTCGGATACTGATTACGCTTTTAAGTAGTTATGTAATAAGTTCGTTATATTTTGATAGCTTTTTAATTAATAGCCGACGAATGGTTTAAGGCCCAGTTGGGCATAAGCTTTCCTGAACCCAGTAAAGACGATATTATAAAACGGTGTTTAAAAAATAAACGATATACCCGATCGCCCTCGCTAGCAAGCGATTAATATTTGGATTAAAACATTTTACTTTTTATTGAAGAAATCTTTTCTTTAATCGATAACATGGCCCCTTTTATTATTCGGTTTTAAGGAGGACCTTTTTTTTTTTTTTTTTTTTTGCAACAATTTTTCCCGGTTTCTAAGGAAATTATTAAGGTTTAGGAAAATGAACCGGAAAAGGAAGGAAAGGAATCCGATAGCCCGAAAGGTAAAGAAAAAGAATTTACGATTAACGACAAGCTGCGTACCTTAATAACTGAATTTCAGGCGGTAAAAAGAGAAAATGCTAGACTTGCTCGATAGCAAAGGTTTTCGACATTGCCTTTATTTGGCGTAAATCAATTCCGCGAAAATACTGTTTTATTTTTTGTTTATTATGGAATGCCAAAAGTTAAAAGCTATAAGCCAACCCCCTTAAAACCTTACGACGGTACTATAAATGTAAAAAAGTTCTTGATTTAGGCCAGATTTTACCTTAAGTTTTATAAAAATTCTTTAACGGAGAATTATTAAAAGGTAATAGTTATTTTTTAATTGTTTGTTGGAAAAGTTCTTTTATAATCCGAACTTATTATAAACGATTACCTTATAAATTACTTTAATTAATTTTCCGACCTAATTAATTATATTTTCGGCAACTATAAATATTTTAAAGAAAAAATACGAACTTTATTTGGAAATTTCGACAAAGAATAGCATGCGGTCGAATAGTTGCACTTTTTCCAGCAAATTAAGTTAGCAATTAAATATACGATTGAATTTAATCGCCTTATATTAGTTTTTAACCTTTTAAAAAGCGTATTATTTTATCCCTTTTATAACGGCCTGAAATTATAAATTAAGAATAAGATATATAAAATGCCTAAAACTGGCCCTTTTTAAGATTATATTAATAAAGTTATTATTGCCGATCGACGTATTTTTAAAAGGTACTTGGAAAAAAAGAAATCCGACAGAAAAAAGGACAATCGAAGCTTTAGTAGCAAGTTTCAAAGAAGCAAAAACAAAGATAGGATTTAAAAGAAAGCGAATACCACTTTTAGGGAACCTAGAAAAAATAAGTCGAATGTTAAATGCTTTAACTATAGCAAAAAAGGTTATTATAAAAACGAATATCGTTTTCCAGCTAAAAGGAATTCCAGGAAAAAAGGGATTCCTTAAAAGAAAGCCCGAGCGGCCGAATAAGAAACAAACAGTAAAAGCAAAGAAAAAAAAGAAATTAATTTTATTTCTTTCCAATAGGAATATACTATTGCGACGATTTATTATGAATTAAGCGGCGACTTAAAGTATTAACGTTGCTTAATTTGCCAGAATTAAATAGCTAAAGCTTATAAGTATTATCCCGGATAACTAGCTTTTAAGGTAGCTATAGGGTTAGGATGCGAATATTATTTAAATATGCAGAAATGCGAAATACATTACGAATATAGCTAGATGCGCCTTAACAACCATGGGCAAAAAACCTTTAAATTTAGCGAACCCCTAAAACGGGCAGTATATTTTAAAACCGAAGCCCTTAAACAGGATTCTGTTAATAGGTACAAACTTTTCCATTTTTTAGTTTGTAACGATAACGATTATCCAATTTACTTTCGACCAAAGGAAAATAACGATTATTGGCCCGATTGGAACGAAGAAACTTTTATAAAGCTTGATAACGACTGTAGATGTATCGAAATTCCCCGATGGCCCGAATACCTTCGATCTTGTTATTTATATCCCGATTCGGATTAAAGCCGAAAAATTATTATTTAGGGTTGCTTATGCTATACCTCCATATTATGCTTAATGCATAAACTTCTGGATATGGGAGCAAGCTTTGCAAAAATCTCAATTTCGAATAAAAGCTTTTTTAAACGTTAAAGGTAAAAATCATTAAAGTGAAATGCCAAATTGGCCAACGAAGGTGGTATATTTGCATAAACGACAAGTATACCAAATACGTAATTAAAAAAGCCCGCAAATAAAGATGCTTTTTAGCGAACAAAATTACGAAGTTAAAAAACGGCAAAGGTTTTCGAAATTAAGGCATCGAGGAATTTTGCAAACTAAGACCTTATGTAAAGCAAGAAAAAGATTACGAAATTAAATCGAAATTTTTATTTAGTACTAAAGCCAGACTTTTAAAACCATAATTAACTTTGGAGCAAAAAGTAACTTTATTTCGCCAGCCGTAGCCGAAAAACATCATATTTTTTAAAGGTACAAATTAAAGTCCTACAAATTACGGAGAGTTAATGGAAATCTTTCCTAGTACGATAGCAAACGAATTTTTAAAAAAACTGAAAAATTTCCAATATGGATTTAAAAGTACCAAAAGCATTTTACCTTGGATATCGCCGATATATCAGGTTACGATATTATTCTGAGAATGCTATAACTTGATTCCAGTAATTTATTAATTAATTGGAAAATTCGCTAACTTTTTTAAAATTACGAATCAACTTTTATTAAAAAAGGGTTTAAAAAGGTTTGCTATATAATTCGAAAAGCCAAAGTATTAGATTTTGCCAGTATTATATTTTCAAAATACCAACGTTTCGAATAACTTTTTAAAGATAAAGAAAATTACGAACTGCTTTTATATGGATAATAGAATTATCGCATACTTATTAAAAAAAAAACATTACTTTAAGCTTTACAAAATTTACTACATAAATCCAAAAAAGGCAAAGCTTTTATGGAAAAGTATTTAATTAAATTTAAAGAAAGGTTATATTTAGCTATTCGAATTTCCCGTAAAATACCTTATATTTATAATATTTAAAATCAAAGACGGCAAATAGAAAATCGATTAAGATGGAAATCCGGTTTATCGACAGCTAAACGATATTATTATCAAAAACGGTTATCCTTTAACCTTAATAAATACTTTAAGGGAAAACGCAAGCAAAGTTAAATAATTTACCGCTTTAAACGTTCGAAACGGGTATTACCGTATTAAAATGGCAAAAGGAGAAAAATAAAAAACTGTTTTTCGAACGATATATAGGTATTACGAATATCGAATAATGCTTTTGGGACTTACTAACGCCTTTACCAGTTTTTAACGCTTAATTATAACCATATTTAGGAAATTCCTAAATAAATGTGTTTTTGTTTACCTCGACGACATCCTTATTTATTCCGAAACGTTAAAAAAGTATAAAAAGCGTGTTTTCCAGGTTCTTAAAACTTTAAATAAAGCAAATATCCGAATTAATTCCGCCAAAAATGTATAGCATACGCAAAAACTAAACTATTTAAAATTTACCCTTACCCCCGGTTAAATTTAAATCCAGGATTCCAAATTAAAAGCAGTTAAAAACTGGCTTATTTTTAATAAGGTAACCGTTACCGATATCCGGCAGATTTTAGGATTTACGGGTTACGTACGTAACCTGATTAAAGGATATGGAAATATTATTAAATTATTAACGAAATTTATTATTAAAAAGTATGTTAAAAAAGAAGTTATATTTTTAAAGGAAATTAAGGAAGTTTTTTAATTACTTAAAAACAAAATTATTAAAGCTTTAATAATAAAATTGCCTAACGCCGACAGAAAAAAAAGCCTAAAAATAAATGCTTTAAATTATGCCTTAAGCGCAGTTTTAAAATAACAAGAAAATAATAAAAAATAATACTTAATAACTTATTATTCCAAAGCCTTTCGAAACGTAAAATTCCGATATAAGATCTACGACAAAAAACTGCTAGCGATTATTAACGCTTTTAAAAAATAAGAACCTTTTTTCAGCGGAACCAAAAAACTTTTCGATATTTACTTAAATTACAAAAACTTTACCCGGTTTATAACGATTCAAAAATTAAATAAACGTTACGAAATTTGGATAATTTTCCTATCGAAATATGACTTCCAAATTTATTATATCAAAAAAAAAGAAAATATTTAAGTAAATATCTTAAATCGTAAAGGAAATTACGACTTTAAGGTTTCGAAACGCCAAATGTAAATGCTGTAATAAACTAAGGACGGTACCTTACGGTTATGTAAAATACTAAAACAACCTACTTTAAAACTTTTAACGAAATTCCGAAATTCTTATAATAAGGAAAAGCAAAAAAAAGTACAATAATTAAATAAATAATTTAGAAATCAGCTGTTATACCGTAACAAAATCTATATCCCTTAAAACTAACAAAAGTAATTTATTAAAGAATTTTATAAAAATCCGTTATATAAATATTAAAGCATTTTCAAAATTATTAAACGATTATAGGAAAAATACGATTTTCCAGGACTTTAACGAACTATTAAACAGGTAATTAAGAATTGCAATATTTACAACAAAACAAAAGCGGCCCGGCATAAACCCTATAAATTTTTATAGCTTACAAATATTCCAGAAAAGGTTTGGAATACCATTGCTTGGGATTTTATTACCGGTTTACCCCTATTAAAAAACCCCGTTATTAAAATTTAATACGATGGAATATAGGTAATCGTTAACAGATTTACCAAATATAGGTACTTTTTACCTTTTAAAAAAAACGTAACGGCAAAATAACTAACTTACGCCTTTATCCGATATTACTTCGATAAGCATAAAATACCAAAAAGAATTATTTCAAATAAAAATAAACTTTTTACATTAAAGTTTGGTACCAGCTTTTTTAAGTAAATAAACGTTAAGCTTAAATTTTCGATAATATATTACCCATAAATAGATAAATAAATAAAACGTTTAAATTAAACGTTAAAATAATACTTAAAAAGTTACATTAATTACTAGCAAAATAATTAGGTTAAACTTTTTCCATTAACTTAAATAACTTATAATACCTTTATTAACGAAAATATGGGCATTTCTTTCTATATAGCGGTATATGGTTACCAAGCGGAAATTTAACGGCAGGAACAGTTATTAAATAAAGCTTTAAAATTAACTGCGAAAATTCCCTAAATAAAAACGATAATAATTAAAATCTAAACAGTACAGGTTCGCCTATAAAATAAATTACGATTTTTCTAATAAAAAATAACTTAATATTATAATAAAAAAATTAAAAGATTAATTCTGTCGAAAGGAAACAAAGTTTATTTGTTACGCTAAAAACAAAATACGATTTCGAACATTTTTCAAATTAAAACAAAAAAACCTAATAACAAGTTCGACTTTAAAAAACTTAATTCGTTTAAGATCGATAAAATTATTTCCAAAATTAACTACCGACTATTATTACTTAAAACAATAAAAATACACCCTATTTTCCATATCTCTTTACTTAAACTAATACCTAAGAACGCCCCGCTGGAAACCAGTTTGGAAGTCGAAAAAAACGACGATAAGTACGAAATTAAACGAATACTGGATTTCAGGATAGTTAAAAATAAGGTTCAATATTTAATCAAATAAAAGGATTACCTACATAAAGAAAATATTTGGGAACCTTTTAAATACCTAACGAATGCGAAAAACCTGGTTAAAACGTTTTACCGTTAAAATCCTAACCGACCGACTTTAACGCGGCTAAGGTCGTAAGGAATAACGGCCTAATACCTAAATCCAGCCTTTCGGCGTCCCAGTCGAAAAAAAGCGATACTTCCGTTATGGCATTAATTTCGAAAGTAAGCCGAGCTTGTTCTACTTTTATGTAACGTTATTCTTTTTCCGCTTTTTTTTTTAATTAATCCAATTTTAAACTTTTTTTAATATTTTTAAAGCCCTTTTCTTAAAAAGGTTTTGTTAAAAACGTAAACGCTTTAATCTTTTAATATATTCCCTCGTTTTTCTTTCCGCCGCCTCCTAGTAAGCTAAAAATTTATCTTTAAGTTTTCGCTGTTCTTTTTCCAAGCGAGATCGTATTTTATTTACCTTTTTTAACGAGTTCATAATCAAAACGTTACAAGAAGAATGCTGGCGACGAATACAGCAGCTGCAACTTAAGAAATCGACTATAAAGAAACAGCCGGTTTCTTCGAAACGAACGTAGTTAAAACATAGAAAATTTTTCGTACCAAAGCTTTTAATTAAATTAGTACGGTTATTCCTGGAATCTCGCTGGCACAAACGAGGGTTTCTTTTCTACTTTTACGTACAATTTAACATGTTGAAAGATTAGCTGAAAAATTTCAAAAAAAATCAAACTCCGGAAAATTTCTTACCGTTTTATCTTTGGGACAAAGATCTTGGGAAAGGGGAAATAGTATTACGAATTAGGACCTACTCTCCCTATCTGGGCAAGGATACCCTACGGTTAAACTTCGGATATGGATATCTTGGCATTTCAATATAATCTGGAGGATCTAATAGATTTGGACCAAATCATACGGATTCAGCAGATCTACGATACACCCATAAAAAACCAAAGAATATATATTAAATAGGTTTCTTCTATAAATAGCACCTACTTAGTTTCGCTCCTTAGCTATCAATCTAAATCTTTAATTAAAAGCAACGTTCTGCAATTAAGGAAAAAGTCCGCAAATCTCTTTAACGAATAGATTACTGAATCATTCTTCGCCCTATTATTACCTGCAAATCAAGAACCTCTTTCGGATACTGATCACGCTTCCAGGTGGTTATGTAACAGGTTCGTTACAAATACGTTATAGGCAGTTTTGTACTACTAATCGAATAACTTATCAATTTCCTTTTAATAACTTAAGAAGGTTAACGTCCCACACAAGCTTACCGGACACACAAGCTCACCGGACACTTTTTAGCACCTTGCAACAACAAATTCAAATAACTCAACAACAACATATCGCATTGATTCAAATTAATCGGATTCTTTTTCGCTAAACGTATCTACAACTTTTACACAAGTACGCGCATTATGCCCAGGCTTGCCGCAGACGCCACACTTTCGTTCCTTGGTCTTAACCCTCTTACGACGATTGCCTCCAGCAGCTGTTAGCTGCATTTTTTTACCACCCTTTTCTTTTTAAACTAGAAAAGCTTATCCTTTTTATATAATAAGTATTCCTCCTTTTTAAAAACGTTTATTTTTGGTCCTGCGACGTTTGCTTAAGATATGGTTTATTTCGCGCAATTAAGCAGCTTCTTTCCGAAAAAGAACATTTTCATATAAAAGTAACAAGTAACTTTTGGTTAAGAGATTAACCGATTTAACCATTTTAGTTGACGAATTACTCTGCTAATTTCTAATCTTTTTTTGCAAATAACGCAATTGCCGCGTTACTTCCTTAATATTCCTAGGGGTTTTCGCGGGCGGGGAACGAATGGAACCGGCGGAGGTCAACGGGGAGACGGTCGGCGTAGGTACAACTGGAGGAACCTCCAATTTGGAAAAAACGTTATTGGGATTAAATGGAACAAAACTAGCTTTCGCAAATCCAGCTTTGATGTTATCGGACGTTATGGCAACTTGGAACGTATCGTAAAAACCGACAAGAAAATCTTCTTTGGTAATATAGGTATGATGGCGTCGTATTAGGTCCTCGATATAGCGCGAATACGCACGTTTCAAAATAGAAAAATAAGATACGTTAAAAGGTTAAAGCCGATACAAAAAATGCGCGAGCATACAAAGCGTAATAATGTTATTGTTAGCGTAGTATTCTTCGAATTTTATCGAATGGTAGCTTTCGTAGCCGTCGAAGATAAGAAGACGTTTGGAACCTTTTGTACGCGTCCGAGTATGCTTATCAAAATATTAGATCTATTCGAAACCCAATTTATTTGTTGTCCAGTTATTATCATTTAATGCGATCTTCCAATCGGCTGCTGGCAATGGGTTATCGCGGTACCAGAACCTAAGATAATTTTTTCCCGCCATAATAACAAATGGCGGCATAACCCAACCTTGGGAATTAACAGCCTGGATAACTGTAACCCATTCTTTATTACCTTGTTGCGCTTGTCTAGGTTTTCCACGTCTTTCGGCATTGGTAATTACTATGCCTATTGCCATAAAAAGCCCTATCAAGAATCCAGTCTCGTCGAAGTTGTAAATATCCTCTTCTGCGATGCCGTATTTCGCGATTATAGCCCGAACAAGCTCGAACTACTTGCGAAACATTTCTGGATTTTCGTATAGGACTCGCTGATAATCGATCTTCCGATTTAAATGCGTCTGGAGTTTTTTTTGCCGTCTAACAAAGTTCGACGCCCAGTTAATTCCAACGCGCCCTGTAACGCGTTAGGCAAGCAACAGATTCGCCATATCTTCAACGTGCTGAAGCCGGATAGGAAACGCTCGCGTATCGAGATCAAGGATACGGTCGACAATAAATTGCTCTTTTGTTAGCTTTAATTTTCGCGAATTAAGGATAATGTCGGCTCGGGAAGGTTTGCCTTAAATTCGATCTTTTAAAGTAAATAAAGGGATTTCATATATAGAACTTAGCCGTCTGAAACTAAGTTTCGGGTTTCGTTTTTTAGCCTGAATGGCTAGGTTCATTCTGGCTTCTTTTGTAAGGCGTTCCATATTGTTGGTGTTGAGATATGGGCAATTGAAGATAGGTGGTGAGAATAGCTAAAAAAGTGTCCGGTGAGCTTGTGTGGGACGTTATCGAATATAATATGTTAGTAATTATTATACCGTAGCGGTTGTTAAAGGCGACGTTAAAGTAGGTTCCTTTTTTAAATAATTCGACAGTCCTTTAATGCTTTTGTATAAGATACTAGTTGTTAAGATATTTGGCGATAAAGGCGTAAACTTTTCATGTGCTTTCGAACTTTTCTTTTGCCGGTATAGATATGCTTATCAAGTTTAACGTTAGGTATTATCTCTATCTCGTACTTCTTTTCGTATGCTTCCCTTATAAATAGGTAGAAAATAATAAAATAATAAGAAAAATTAATTCTTAACTTTTTATAATAAGTACTATTTATTAAGAATTATATAGGTAATAGTATAGATAACGAAATAATAATAAGATATTACAGCGTTTAATTTAAAGTTCTTTACGTATTACGAATAACCTTACACAAGATACGTATAACTGTATAAAGATATAAAAGTCTAGATTTCGTATACTATCGAAGATTACGTAAGGATATGTAGGTATATATGTACGAGGATCCGGCAGGTATGCCCGGACCATGGTAATCCCTAACGTTTGCCCTAACGCAAATATCGTATTATCGTATTAATCTTTATACTGTAATTTTCATCTTAAAGAAGTAATATATTCGTTATAAACGTTTTAAAGTTTTGTAAACTCCTAGGTATCTATGTACTGGGTATTCGTATATATCCCGTATTAAGTTCTTTCGTAAGTTCTCGGGCACCTGTATTTTATCTATTTGCTATTCTGCTAGTTGATTGGTATTATATTATTAGATGCGTTAATATATATCAAATGGTGTTACTCGTATTTGTTACGGATTGTGTCAGCTAGCAGGGGTTGCACTAGCACCCCATATACGGAATGGCTCCCTCTGATCGGAACATATAGGTTCCATGACTAGACTCCATAAAAAGAGGAGTGCGCGTTTTAGAGCGTCTGCAGCTAGTCGTCTAATACAACACAACTGATGTCCCCTATATCCGACAATTAAAAGTTTCATTCGCTTAATTCGCGTTATTATCAATTGATCAGCTGCTGCTGAGACGATATAGGCTGTACATCAATAGCAATTACTTATATACCCCATTATCCACAATGGCGACCGTACCGTCGACGTCTTCCGTTATCTATAAGGGACCTAAGGACTGGGATCGCTTCAAAGGCGAATTCCAATCAAAAGCGTACGCGCTTGGTATTTGGCGTTATATTAACCCCGATCAGAACAACGTATGGCCTGTCGAACCTACGAAACCCGATATAACCTCCTATCCGAAAAAACGACTTCGTCAAGTAACGACGCGAACAGTTAGTTTCTTTTCCGAAGGAACTATATAAGCCGAAGAAGTTGATTATACAGGTTACTTAACAAATTTGCTTAAGATAACGATAAAAAGCAAATAAGCCTATACCCAAGATTTCGCGACATATATTTACGAGGATCGGAAGTACAAGAACTTCTGGAAGAAGATTAACGACTTTACGAAATAAGTCCTGGAGTCGGTATTTCCAGCAATTAAAGAAACGAGTTTTTTCCTAGGAAAAAACCTAAGGAAGTAATACGCCATTTTGGCCGAATTAGGTAAGGTGTACGACAGTAAACTTATAAATAATACCTAACGAAAGTACCGCGAAAGGTTAAAGTAAGCTTTAAAGTTAACGAAAAAATTAAACGAATAAATCGTAAAGTAACAGGAAATAATGGCCTAGGAATAACATTATGGCGTCCCAAAAACGAAAATAGCGATTATATGGGTTAACGATTTATATATAACTTTGGTTCCAATTATAAAAAACTAAACGATTACTTTCCAGATAGTAAAAAAAGCCGAAATTAATAACGGTACGATTAATTATTAAAAGGTAACTACTAACCTTTTGGATTATTAAACGTTAACCTATTCCTTATTTACATTACGAAATATTAAGGTAACGTTTTTAACTTTTTAAAGGACTTTTGTAAAACTTTTTAATTAAGGCAATCCTAATCAGGAAAAAATTAAAGATATAAACCCTTTACCGCAAAAAAGGGCTTAAAAATACGGGTCGAAACGTGGCGGTCGTAAAAGTTTTTAAACGGACCGAAGCGGAAGTAAACGAAAGCGACAGGAATCGGATGCGCAGGGCATTCGTTGCAAAACCTGTTTAAACGTTTACTATACCTTATTTTAATACTTTTATGCGTTCCCTAGTAAAGCTTTAAAAAGGTTCCGCTTTAACGATAAAATAATTGCATACGTTTAATATCGGATTACTTCCGATTAATTTTTAAAGGAAAAGATTAAACGTTTATTAAAGTTTATAAATAAATTAATTACTTAAGAAATTGATTAACTTTTACAGGAAGTAAAGCAAATCCTAGCATATTTTTTAATTTTTGATTAGCGCAGTATAATAAACGTCGCGTTTTACCCTTTAAAAAATTTATCAATTTTGGATTTAGGGTTTACGATTTATATTTTTAACCTTATTAGCAGGTTTTTAAACTTTAAACCAACCGTACAAGGCGACGGGGTGTACGTAAGTAACAATTTTGTACCGATTAAAGGGTACGGAAAGGTTGATGTAATACTTCGAAGCCTTAATGGTATAAAAGCGTTACGTCTGTACGACGTAACCTATTACGAAAGCTTTGCATGTAACCTGGTATTTTTCTGGCAGTTCCGGAAAAAAAGGTATTGGTAAGATAATAAAAAAATTAACAACTTTATTCAAAATAAATACGATTAAATGGTTATTACGTTAATAAACAAGTTTGATCAGTTCGTTATTGAAAATATCAACGTAATAATTACCTATACGGCCTTAACAGCTTATAAACGAAACGTTAATTTATATATAGCGAAATTACCACGAATCGGTAACGGTATAATTTGGCACCTAAGACTAAGATATCCAGGGCCCGAAATAATCGCCCAGTTGCAATCTTATGCAAAAGGAATCCGTTTAAAGGATCTTATAACAGTCGAATATTAAGTATGTGGTAAGGCGAAAACCAAAAGGTTAATACGCTGCGAGCCGAGGGAGAAAGCCTTCCGATCAGGACAGAAAATCGCCATCGACTTTACAAACTTCGAAAAAGACCCTGAAGGATATAAATACGTTATGTTTACTACCGACAAATACTTAGGTTTTATTTAAGATATCTACCTTAAGAATCGAAAGCAAAATATACTGATTACCGCATTTCGGCACCTTCTAGAAATCCTCAAAAACCAGGATAAGGTTTTTTTACAGGTATTCGAATGCAATAACGAAATTTTAAAAAATTACCAACTTCGAAATATACTTTAGTCGCCTCCTTTCAGTACTAGACTTAAGCCCTTAGCACCGCATACCCAGGCCCAAAACGGGGGTACAAAACGCTCAGGGGGTATTATCAAAGAAAAAGCGACTGCGATACGAAATGGCGTTAAGTTACCCTCGTTTTTGATCGTATACATCTTCAAAACGGCAGTATATTTATATAACCGTACCTCCAAATACGCACTCTTTTAGCAAAACCCATACGAAGTTTACTATATTTACCTAACGTACAAAAACGGCGTTGTAATGCTTAATCGGAAGCCTCAGCAAGCCCACCTGCAAGTATATGGCTGTATGGCCTATGCTATGACAGCTGCCGCCATAAAGAAAAGCCATAAAGAAAAAGCAAAAACTCCAAAAGCTAAATCCTAAAGCATGGGTTGGCTACCTCGTCGGCTACCGATCTACGAATATCTACGAGATCTGGAACCTACTGATTAACAAGGTCATTGCCATTCGAAACGTACAGTTTAACGAAAAGGCCACCTTTTTAGGTAATATCAAAGACTTAAAAAACGACCTTCTGCACGTTACAGAAAAAAAGCTTCAAAAGTTATTCCGACAAATAGAAATACTTAATCAGGTAAATAACTATCTAACCTTTATACAAAAGGAAAATAAAAACTTAAGCGGAACAATTTAGTTACCGGCTAAGCAAAAGGAATAGTTCCAGAAAGGTATTAACGTAAAAGGCGTACAGAATGGCGAAAAACAAGCCTATTTCCAAGGGACTGATCACCTTTATACGACCGTTATATTCGAACCATTTTTGTCCTTTGGTTTATTACCCCCGCCAGCGTTTGCCCTGATAACTGTTACGATCATTGCGCCGACGGAAGGAATAAAGGTAACCCTAAACTTCCTTTACCTTATTCAATATAGAATAACGGTAAAAAACGAAGGCACCTTACGGGTAATAGGCGTAAGCTTCCCGTATGTTCCGTACCAAAAAGGTGTTATCCGAAACGAATATAAGGTATAGGAAGCCGCTTTTAATATAGGACGTTTAGCCCCTTTTATAAGTACGTACGATAACCGGCCGGTAAGCTGCGGAAGTTTAAGAAAGTTAATTACCCGAAATACGTATTACCTTAATCGGAAAAATTATAATCCCTTAGCATGCAAAAAGGTATTTAGGTCGTTAAACCGGGTACATAAACGCAATTTACCGCTGCCATTTCGAAGCCATAAAAAGCTAAATACATACCCGTTAGGGGAAATATTTCGTAAAGCCGAAAAGGCTTATTTATAAAGCTATAAAGAAATGCAATCTTGGAAAGCCGTTAATCAGTTTTTTGCTAAAAGGAAACAAATGCTAAGGTATATGTAAGTATACGTTTATAAGTTTAACAAGTATAATTAATTGCAAAAATATAAGGTACGTCTCGTCGTACAAGGCGATTAATAACTTAAAAACGTTTGTAACAATATATACGTATTTATATTAGTTAAAAGGTCGTTTCGAACTTTAATCGTTATCGTAGCTAAGTTTAACCTAAAGCTTAAGTAATATAACGCTATAAACGTTTTCGTTAATATTAACTTACTTTACAAAATATACATAAAAACGCCTTTAAGTTATTCGCAACGTAACAAAATTTTCCTAATTAGGAAGGCATTATACGGATTAAAGGAGTTGCCGTTATTATAGTAAAAAAACTTCATTAAAATATTTACAAAATTAAAATTTCGCCCCGTTCCTTACGAACCTTATTGTTTTACTCGTTAAAGGGTACTTATCTTTTTCTTTATAAACGATATTATTACAGCATACCGCAAAAAAAATCAAAACCTCGTCGATCAGTTAATCCAACAAATACGAAAACGGTATACCCTTATAAAAAGTAAAAACCTGCAGTAGTTCCTCGGCATTGAAATAATTAAAGACAAAGCTAAAAAAAAAATCTGGCTTTCCCAATCAAACTTTATAAATAAACTGGCTAACCTAATTCCAAAAGAAAATCTAAATAACCTCCCAGATACGCCAATAACGAACGTCGAGTTATTGCCGAATCCTAATCTAGTTTATCCAGGCTTTATCAATAAATACCAAAAAAAAATCGGTTTTATCCTATACGTAACAGTTAATACGCGACCTAATATAACCTTTACGATATTCCGATTCGCCCGATTCAACCTGAACCCTAGCAACGCATATCACAAAGCGGCCGATCGAATCATATTATACCTAATCGGGACCAAAACGTTAGCGTTATAATTCGGAAGTAAAAATTCGTTAGACATATAAAGCGATACCTCCTTTGCGGACAATACGATCGATCGAAAAAGTTCCCAAGCTTACGTTATAAAGTTATTTAAAAAAATGATAAAATAACGAACGAATAAGCAAAATACAATAATTACTTTTACAATAAAAGCGGAATTATTATCCTTTACGCAGGCTGCAAAAAAAGCTTTATTTAGCTTTCGACTAATCAAAAAGCTTGGAATTACCTTAGATACTGGACCGTTAAATATGTAATACGACAACTAACAAACCATACGGCTTATTAACGCCGATGTCGCCCTATTACAGACGAAGCTGCGGCATATGGATATACATAACCACTGGCTACGAGAAACCGCAAAAAGGGACATGATCAAAGTGGATTATATACCTACGGGCGATATGCTGGCTAATGGGCTAACGAAGGCCCTAACACGCGAACCTTTTAGGTACTTTAGAAAGCAGCTAGGACTGGTGGATATCACAAAAGCCATCGATCGGCGGAGGAATAACCTGCGAGTGATTTCAGAAAAGGAATTGGCTGACCAGGAGGATTCTATCGCCGGAGGAGAGGTGGAATGGAAAGCTGTGGCTCTAGGAAGTGATGATAAGTGCTGATCAACGCCGTGACTGCGTCAAGGCGTTGAGGGGGTGTGTCAGCTAGCAGGGGTTGCACTAGCACCCCATATACGGAATGGCTCCCTCTGATCGGAACATATAGGTTCCATGACTAGACTCCATAAAAAGAGGAGTGCGCGTTTTAGAGCGTCTGCAGCTAGTCGTCTAATACAATACAACTGATGTCCCCTATATCCGACAGATTGAGATCTTCCGCGGACAACGGGAGACCAAAAAGGGGAATGACCTCGGGTCGGGTAAACTTCGGTGCCAAGAATGGTCTCTGCGGAGCCCACAGAGACACCTCAGAGACACCACAGAGACACTACAGAGATATTACAGAGACCAGACGGAGGTCATACTGGAGAGAAAGAACATATAAGACTTCCATATTTCTTTGTAAATAGCACCTACTTAGTTTCGCTCCTTAGCTATCAATCTAAGTCTTCAATCAAAGTCATCGTTTTTCGATTAAGGGAAGAGTCCGCAAATCTCTTTAACGAACAGACTACTGAATCATTCTTCGCCCTATTGTTACCTGCAAATCAAGAACCCTTTTCGGATACTGATCACACTTCCAGGTGGTTGTGCGACAGGTTCGTTACAGTATTATCGCAATTCGTTACTGTTTTAAGTATTCTTTAGGTATGGTATCGAAAATTATCTGCTATACCTTAACTTTTAGTTCTTCCAAATTAAGTCGTTAGTTAAATACGTCTACTCTGCCATTTTCTGATCTTCTTTTATAAATAATAATGTAATCGTATTCAGAAAGGCTTTTTATATAACGTAACTGTTTTCCGATAAATTTTCGTATCGTAAAGAAATATATAATGTTTTTATAATCCGTATATATTTTGATTTAATATATATTGCCTTTAAGATAATATCTAAATTCCTTAAAGGCGTTAACGATAACTGAGAACTCCTTATCATAAATAAGATAATTCAATTTGGCTCTATATAACTTGTAAGAATAAAACGTAATAAGGTAAAACGTTTCTTAATTATTTTGATATCCGATTACAGCTTTTAAGGCAAAATCTAAAACGTCGGTTTTTAGCTTAATTAATCACTTTGGGTCGTACATAATCAATACTGGTTCACTGGTAAAGGCGTTTTTAATTTGTTAAAAAACTATTTCTTTTTTTAAAATTTATTTAAACTATTTGTTTTTCTTAGTAAATTCCGTTAATAACATAGCTATTTTACTAAAATTACGTATAAATAGTTGGTAGTAATTGGCAAATCTAAAAAATGCTTATATTTCCTTAATATTAATGGGTTATACTTAGTCATTAACTGTTAATAAGTTTTTAAAGTTCATACAAATTTGTCCTAACGTAATAATATATCCTAAAAATTCGACTTTTTGCTTATAAAACTGGCTTTTCTTAATATTAACCAAACGTTTGGCGTTTTACAACGCTTATAAAACTTGATAAACGTATTTTTCGTCCTTTTTTTTCGTTTTTAAATAAATAAGAATGTCGTCGAAATAACAAATAATAAAATTATTTAGGTATTCTCTTAATACCTGGTTTATTATTCGTTAAAAGGTCGTTAATGCGTTAATTAATCCCATAAAGGTAATTAGATATCCGTACAAACTATATTTCGTTCTAAAAGCTATTTTTTGTTCGTATCCCTTCTTGATCCGAATTATATTATAACTATTTCGAAAATCGATAATTGTAAACTATTTAGTTCCATACAGGTGGTTTTTTATTTTAGTAATTAATAATAACGGCATTTTGTTTTTAACGGTGATATCGTTAAGTTGTCGATAATCCACTATTAATCGAAGTTTTCTCCCTTTTTTCGAGACAAAAAAATATAAAATATCCGGCTAGTAATTTAAAACGTCGTATCTATCTTTTACGAATCCTATTTTTAAGGTAATCGCGAAATCCATATAACTTTACATAGTTCAAGTTGTATATCGGATAAAAAGCAGTACTTTTGCCATCTTTTAGTATTATTTTATAGTTTTATTCGTTACGCTTTAATAATTTAGGATCAAGCTTTTTTAAAAAATAATTTGTCGTATTTATAATATTGTAAAAGTACCTTAGTTATTTATTTTGGTAATTTTTTAAGTAGTCGTTTTAGATCGTTATTTATTTACCTAAATTTCGCTTTAAGATTAGTGATAATACGGCGTATTTTTCGGTTGTACCCTTTTTCTTTAATATGTTATATTGCTTTAGGTAATAAAGTTTCTGCCGTTTTATTATACCTATACTCGTTAACCTTATCGAGCGAATATTAAAATTTCTCGTGGTTTGGCTTATCGTTAAAAAATAAATCGTAATCCATTTCGTAAGTCTTCCAGTTAATAGCCGGGTTATACTGTTCCAACTATAGCAAACCGAGGATTAAGTTATAATTCTCGATAAACATAATGTCGAAATAATAATTTATTTTCTTTTTTTGACAAAGATTTTAAAGTGATTAATTTTACGTCGGACTTATCCATCGTCGTAGTTAAATATTTAACTTTTGGCATTTTCGACCTTGTAAAAATATATTTTGTCCTTTTATAATAGCTATAGCTTATAAATTACTTTTAAGACACTATAATTACCTTTTATTACGCTATAATTTATAAATGCAATATATCGCTTGTTTTCAATTCGTACTTATATCGTAATAAATTTCTTTCGTACTGTTTTATCGCGTTTAAAGCCTTTTTAAGGTATTGCTATTCATCTTTGTCCCTTTTGCCAGTCTGGGACCCTATTATAGATAATCCGGATTTTTTGAGCTGTTTTCAAATTATTAAATTCTTTTTCCGAATCGTTTATTTTCGTTTTGGATTTATTTTAATTATTGCTCTTACTGGCGCAGCGTTGTAGTTAAGTATTCCACTTGGTTCTAAAACGTTTCTTTAATAATATATTCTGGCTTTAAAGTTTTTCAACTTTTATTCGAAAAAAAGCAAATCTTCTTCTATATAGCTAACGGTTCTTTTAGATCCTCCGTAAAGGCTAACTAAATCTGTAGGTCGGTAATCATTTTCTGGTAATGCTTTATTACTATTTTTTTCAATCAATTTTCCCTACGTTTAGTAATTATACCATTCGTAATAGCACTAGAGTTTTTCTACCGGACAATGCTTACCTTTTAGCTAGCTTTTAGTTACTGCTAGCTCGTCGATTCTTTCTATCGTCGTTATTTTTCGTAGGTATCGGTACCACTTTTGGTCTTTAAAGTTTTTTCCGGTTTAATTTTTAAAATCGAACCCTTTTTGCTATATACGCGTAATTTGCTGCGTATTATATTTTTTTTTCGTCCTTACATACCTCGCATTAAGGGCGTCTACAGTTAATAGCGTAAAACTTTCCGTACCGATCGGGCTTTTTTAGGTATAAATTTTCGTTCTATCTTTAATACTTCTTTAGTTATGTATTAAGCATTAACTAATTGTTTTTCTGCTATCGTTTTTGTTACGCGCGGGAAAGTAGCTTATCGTCGCTTAACTTTTTTTATCCTTCGTAATCCTGTAGCTACTGGGTAACGGTAAATCTAGTAATCCTAGGTTTTTTAATTTTCTTAGCTGCTACCTGAAATTGCTTTTTTGCTTTTTTTATTTCTTATCGTACTTTAAATAAAGGGTTGTCGTTGTTTTTAGCGCGGATTATATTAATCGTTTTTCTGTTTCCAGGTCTTTTCTTATATCAAGTCTTAGGAACTGAAGCTTAATATATCTTTTTCGGGTTTTTATATTTTCGCGTAATATATCCAGGTTTTTCGCAATTATAGCAAGTAACGGACTTTTTATTTTTCGACTAAATAGCCCCTAGTTCCATAAATCCTGGTTAAGTTTTATAAGAGGTTGAAGACGTAAAGCGTTTTCGATCTTGGTTAGCTCTTTAAAACTTGAACCGTAAGGCGAATTATTTACGTCGTTCTTGTTATCGTTCAAATTGTCGATTGTCGATCTCTACAGCCTCGGCGATATATTTATCAAATACATTAAATCGTTCGATTTTGATAATTTCATCCTTAACGCCGTTTTTTAATCCTTCGTGGAAGACGTCGATCAGGGTATCGTTTTCGTTATTTACCTATTTTACCTTGGCTATAAAGTTTTTAAATTCGATTGCATACTTAGAAGCTAATTTTTTTTCTATTTAAGCTATGAAAGGTTTTACGCAGCCTTTCGTTTTGCATCCGGGTTGTCGAAATTGTCCTTAAGCGTTTATTCGAAATTAGCGTAATTTTTAAAAGTCTTTCTGGTGGTCCTTTTTTGATCGTTTTCCGTATTTTCCAGGTAATTCGTAACATAAGTTCGACCTAATCCAAGGCGTTTCTTTTAAGGAACTCTGCTATAATAAGAATTTTATTAACTTCGTCTTCGATTGTTTTTAATTATAAGTATATTTTAGCTTAAGTTAAAAAGCCTTAAACGCTTTTTGTGCTATCGTAAGGTTCGGATTTTTTAACTTTAAGTTTTAAAATGGCTGCTAGTACTGGATTAGCTAAAGCGACGGCCTAAGTGATAAGTGTAACGAACCTATCGCACAATTACTTGGAAGTGTGATCAATATCCGCAAAGGGTTCTTGATTTGCAGGTAACAATAGGGCGAAGAATAATTTAGTAGTTTGTTCGTTAAAGAGATTTGCGGACTTTTCCCTTAATCGAAAAACGATGCTTTTGATTAAAGATTTAAATTGATAGCTAAGGAGCGAAACTAAGTAAGTGCTATTTATAAGGAAATATGGAAGTTTTATATGTTTTTTCTTTTAGTATAACTTCCGTCTGATCTTTATAGTATCTTTGTAGTATTTTTGTGGTATTTTTATAAGCTCCACAAAGACCACGTTTGGTACCGAAGTTTACCCGACCCGAAGTTATTCCCCTTTTTAGTTTTCCGTAAATAACGGGAGATTTTAATCCGTAATACCATTCTCCACTTTTTAAAATCTTTGTCCCAAAGATAAAATAAGTACGTTTCCTTCGCTTTTTGTTTCCTTGGACCATTAGTTCCTAGTTAACATTATATTAAGTCCATTACAAAAACGCGCTAAATTCTTTACCGAAAGTCGAAAAAAATTGATTTTTTTTATTTTAGATTTTGGATACTTAGTTATGCCTTATAAACGTTACGAAAATTTGAAACTAGAATGTAAAATGGTTAAAAAGCGAAAAAAGTACCAGTATTGTTATAAGGTTAATGTACCTTATAGGGCCATTAATATTTCTTTGGAGTTGTTACAAAATATTCGGTCCGAAAAGGCGCGGATTAATCGTAAGAAACGGGCCGCCGAAAAAGTATTGTTAAATCTGTAGCAACTGCAAACAAAAGCTATGGCTAAGTTGATTAGGTTAAACCGTTAACAAGACTTTTTACAACGCCGAGGTATAGAAATAATTCGCCGTAAGCTTCGTTCCGTAGACGAATTAGAAAAATAAAAAAGATTAAATAAAAAAAGGGAAGAAATGGAATAACGTCGTATAAAAGCAAAATAAGCGCAACTTGCCTTAAAATTAGACGTTACGGCGGAAACCTTTATTTTTTTTTGATTAAAGCGGTTTAGGGTTAAACCTGGATATTGGGCCGTTATCGCTTACGATTTTGGCCGTATTAAAATCGGTCGATTAAGATTTTAACGGTAAAACGTTTTAATTAAGTCCTTCGCGTTCGTTAAATGCTTAAGGGGTTTTTAAATATTTTTTGCGTATAGGTAATTTTTCTATTTAATCAAATACTGGACCTTATTTTTAATTACTTTGGAATTTAATATTCGTTTAACTTCGTACTTATCGTCGTTTTTTTCGGTTTCCAGACTAATTTTTAATAGAACGTTTTTAGGTACGGATTTAAGTAAAGAAATATGAAAAACAGGGTATATTTTTATCGTTTTGGGTAACGATAATCGGTAGTTAATTTTGGAAATAACTTTATCGATTTTAAACGGATTAAGTTTTTTAAAGTTGAACTTGTTATTAGGTTTTTTTATTTTAATTTTAAGAAATATTCGAAGTCGCGTTTTGTTTTTAGCGTAATAAATAAATTTTGTTTTTTTTCGACAGAATTAATCCTTTAAATTTTTTTAATTATAATATTAGGTTCTTTTTTATTAAAAGAATCGTAATTTATTCTGTAAGCGGATTTGTATTATTTGAATTTTAATTGCTAACGTTTTTATTCGAAAAGCTTTTGCGGTTAATTTCGGAACTTCGTTTAATAATTATTTTAGCCGTTAAGTTTTTACTTAATAACTATATACCGCTATATAAGGAAAAATACTTATATCTTTGTTAATAAAGGTATTATAAATTATTTAAGCTTATAAAAAAAGTTTAACTTAATTATTTTGTTAAAAATTAATATAATTTTTTAAGTACTATTTTAACGTTTAATTTAAACGTTTTGTTTATTTATTTATTTATAAGTGGTATGCTGTCGAGAATTTAAACTTAACGCTTATTTATTTAAAAAAGCTGGTATTAAACTTTAATATAAAAAGCTTATCTTTGTTTAAAATAATTTTTTTTGGTATTTTATACTTATCGAAATAATATCGAATAAAAACGTAAGTTAATTATTTTACTGTTACGTTTTTTTTAAAAGGTAAAAAATACTTATATATAGTAAATTTGTTAATAATTATCTATATTTTATCGTTTTTAACTTTAATAACGGGATTTTTTAATAAGGGTAAACCGGTAATAAATTTCCAAGTAATGGTATTCCAAGCCTTTTTTGGAATATTTATAGGTTATAAAAGTTTATAGGGTTTATATCGGGTTACTTTTGCCTTATTGCAAATATTGCAATCCTTAATTACCTGCTTAACAGTTCGTCGAAATTTTGGAAAGTTATATTTTTTCTACAATCGTTTGGTAATTTTAAAAATACCTTAATATCCGTATAACGAATTTTCGTAAAATTCTTTAACGAATTACTTTTGTTAATTTCGAAGGATGTAAATTTTGTTATGGTACAACAGCTAGCTTTTAAGTTATCCATCTAATTGTTGCACTTTTTTTTATTTTTTTCTTATTACAGGAATTTCGGAATTTCGTTAAAATTTTTAAAGTAAGTTACTTTAATATTTTATATAACCGTAAAGTACCGTTTTTAATCTGTTACAATATTTATATTCGACGTTTCGAAACTTTAAAATCGTAATTTCCTTTACGACTTAAAATATTTGCTTAAATATTTTCTTTCCCCTTAATATAGTAAATTTAGAAATTATATTTCGACAGCAAAATTATTTAAGTTTCGTAACGTTTATTTAATTTTTAAGTCGTTATAAACCGGGCAAAGTTTTTGTAATTTAAGTAAATATTAAAAAGCCTTTTAATTCCGTTAAAAAAAGGTTTCCATTTTTTAAAAATGTTAATAATTGCTAACAGCTTTTTATCGTAAATCTTATATCGAAGTTTTACATTTCGAAAAATTTTAAAATAATAGGTTATTAAATATTATTTTTTATTATCTTTTTGTTGCTTTAGAATTACGTTTAAAGCATAATTTAAGGCGTTTATTTTTAAGCGTTTCTTTTTGTCGGCGTTGGGCAATTTTATTATTAGCGTTTTAGTAATTTCGTTTTTAAGTAACTAAAAAACTTTCTTAACTTTCTTTAAAAGTTCGAATTCCTTTGTAACATATTCCTTAATAATAAATTTCGTTAAAAGTTTAACAATATCTTTATATCCTTTAATTAAGTTACGTACGTAATCCGTAAATCTTAAAATTTGCCGGATATCGGTAACGGTTACCTTGTTAAAGATAAACCAATTTTTAACTGCTTCCAATTTGGAATTCTGGATTTAAATTTAACCGGGGGTAAAAATAAATCCTAAATAATTTAGCTTTTGCGTATGCCATATATTTTTAATAAGGTTAATTCGGATATTTGCTTTATTTAAAGCTTTAAGAACCTGGAAAATATGTTTTTTATATTTTTTTAACGTTTCGGAATAAATAAGGATGTCGTCGAGGTAAACGAAGATATATTTATTTAGGAATTTCTTAAGTATAGTTATAATCAGGCGTTAAAAACTAGCAAAAGCGTTAGTAAATCCTAAAGGCATAATTCGGTATTCGTAATACCCGTATATCGTTCGAAAAGCAGTTTTTTATTCTTTTTTTTTTTTTTTTTTTTTTTTTTTTTTTTTTTTTTTTTTTGCCATTTTAATGCGGTAATACCCGTTTCAAAGGTTTAAGGCGGTAAACTATTTAACTTTACTTGCGTTTTCCTTTAAGGTATTTATTAAAGTTAAAGAATAACCGTTTTTAATAGTAATATCGTTTAGCTATCGGTAATCGACCACGCGTCGATAAACCGGATCTCCATTTTAATCGATTTTTTATTTGCCGTCCTTAATTTTGGGTACCATAAATATAAGGTATTTTACAAGGAATTCGGATAACTAAATATAACCTTTTCTTAGGTTTAACTAAATATTTTTCCATAAAGCTTTTATCTTTTTTGGATTTATATAATAAATTTTATAAAATTTAAGGTAATGTCCTTTTTTAATAAGTATACGATAATTCTATTCTTTATATAAAAATAACTTATAATTTTTTTTTTTAAAATCGTTCGAATCGTTAATACTTTAAAAATATAGTACTAGCAAAGTTTAATACCTTAGCTTTTCGGATTATGTAGCAATCTTCTTTAAATTCTTTTCCAAAAAAAGTTAATTTGTAATTCCAAAAAAGCTGGCGAGTTTTCCAGTTAATTAGCGGGTTACTGGAATTAAGCTACGGTATTTCCAGAATAACATTATAGCTTGAAATGTCGGCGATATCCAAGGTAAGATGCTTTTAATGCTTTTGGATTTATATTAAAAAATTTTTAGTTTTTTTAAGGATTCGTTTATTATTGTATTAGGACAGATTTCTATTAATTATCCGTAATTTGTAGGATTTTAGCTTGTACCTTTAAAGAATGTAATATTTTTCGGTTACAGCTGGCGAAATAAAGTTACCTTTTACTTTAAAGTTAATTATGGCTTTAAAAATTTGGCTTTAATACTGGATAGGAATTTCGGTTTGGTTTCGTAATTTTTTTTTTGCCTTATATAAGGTCTTAATTCGCAAAATTCCTCGATACCTTAATTTCGAAGGCCTTTGCCGTTTTTTGACTTTATAGTTTTATTCGTTAAAAGGCGTTTTTATCCGCGGGTTTTCTTAACTGCGTATTTGGTACACTCGTTATTTATGCAAATATATTACCTTCGTTAGCCAATTTGGTATTTTACCTTAGTAATTTTTATTTTTAACGTTTAAAAAGGCTTCCGATTCGAAGTTAAGATTTTTGCAAAGCTTGCTCCTATATTTAGAAGTTTATGCATTAAGTATAGCATGGGGGTATAATATAAGTAACTTTAAGTAATAGCCTTTCGGTTTTAATCCGAATTAGGGTGCAAATAATAAGATCGAAATGTAACGAACCTGTCGCACAACCACCTGGAAGTGTGATCAGTATCCGAAAAGGGTTCTTGATTTGCAGGTAACAATAGGGCAAAGAATAATTTAGTAGTTTGTTCGTTAAAAAGATTTGCGGACTTTTCCCTTAATCGAAAAACGATGCCTTTAATTGAAAACTTAGATTAATAGCTAAAGAGCGAAATTAAGTAAGTGCTATTTATAAGGAAATATGAAAATTTTATATATCCTTTCCCTTTAGTATAATTTCCGTTTGGTTTTTATAATATCTTTATAGTATTTTTGCGGTATTTTTGTAATATTTTTATAGGTTCCGCAAAAACTATTCTTGGTACCGAAGTTTACCCGACCCGAGGTTATTCCTTTTTTGGTTTTCCGTAGGTAAACGGGAAATTTTAATCCGTAATACTATTCCTTTTTTTTTAAAATCTTTGTCCTTAAAAATAAAACAGGTACGTTTTTTTCGCTTTTTGTTTTTTTGGATCATTAGTTCCTAGTTAATATTATGTCAGGTTTATTACGAAAACGCGTTAAATTTTTTACCGAAAGTCGAAAAGATTTGGTTTTTTTTATTTTAAATTTTGGATATTTAATTATACCTTATAAACGGTGCGAAGATTTGAAACTGGAGTATAAAATAATTAAAGGGCGAAAAAAGTGCCAGTATTATTATAAGGCTAATATACCTTATGGGGTTATTAACATTTCTTTAAAATTATTGCAAAATATCCGGTCCGAAAAAGCGCGGATTAATCGTAAGAAACGGGCTGCCGAAAAAGTATTATTAAACTTACAGTAACTGTAAATAAAAATTATAGCTAAATTAATTAAGTTAAGCCGTTAATAAGATTTTTTATAACGTCGGGGTGTAAAAATAATTCGTTACGGGTTTCGTTCCGTAGACGAATTAAAAAAACAAAAAAGATTAAATAAGGAAAGGGAAAAAATAGAATAGCGTCGTATAAAAGCAAAATAAACGTAGTTTGCTTTAAAAATAGATGTTACGGCGGAAACCTTTATTTCTTTCGATTAAAACGGTTTAAGGTTAAACCTGGATATTGGGCCGTTATTACCTGTAACTTTGGCCGTATTAAAGTTGGTCGGTTAGGATTTTGACGGTAAAACGTTTTAACTAGAACCTTTGTATTCGTTAAATATTTAAAAAGTTCCCAAATATTTTTTTCGTATAGGTAATCCTTTTATTTAATTAAATATTAAACCTTATTTTTAATTACCCTGGAATTTAGTATTCGTTTAATTTTGTACTTATCGTCGTTTTTTCCAACTTTTAAATTGGTTTTTAGCGGTACGTTTTTAAACGTTGGTTTAAGTAAAAAAATATGGAAAATAGGGATATTTTTATTATTTTAGGTAATAATAATCGGTAGTTAATTCTGGAAATAACTTTATCGATTTTAAACGAACTAAGCTTTTTAAAATTAAACTTGTTATTAGGTTTTTTTATTTTGATTTGAAAAATATTCGAAATCGCATTTTATTTTTGGCGTAATAAGTAAACTTTATTTCCTTTCGATAAAATTAATCCCTTAATTTTTTTTATTATAATACTAGGTTATCCTTTATTAAAAGAATTATAATTTATTTTATAAGCGGATTTATATTATTTAAATTTTAATTATTACCGTTTCTGTTCGAAAAACTTTTGCGGTTAATTTTGGAATTTCGTTTAATAGTTATTTTAGCCGTTAAATTTCTGCTTGGTAACTATATACCGTTATATAGGGAAAAATACCCATATTTTTATTAATAAAGGTATTATAAGTTATTTAAGTTAATGGAAAAAGTTTAACTTAATTATTTTACTAGTAATTAATGTAACTTTTTAAATATTGCTTTAACGTTTAATTTAAATATTTTGTTTATTTATTTATCTGTAAATAATATATTATTAAGAATTTAAGCTTAGTATTTATTTATTTAAAAAAACTGGTACCAAATTTTAATATAAAACGTTTATTTTTGTTTAATATAATTTCTTTTGGTATTTTATTTTTATCGAAATAATATCGGATAAAAGCATAAGTTAATTATTTTGCCGTTACGTTTCTTTTAAAAAGTAAAAAGTATTTATATTTAATAAATCTGTTAACGATTACTTATATTTTATCGTATTAAACTTTAATAACAAGATCTTTTAATAAAGGTAAACCGGTAATAAAATCCTAAGTAATAATGTTTTAAGCTTTTTTTGGAATATCTATAAGTTATAAAAGTCCATAAAGCTTATGTCGGGCTGTTTTTGCTTTATTGCAAATATTGTAATTTTTAATTATTTGCTTAATAATTCGTCGAAATTTTGAAAAGTTATATTTTTCCTGTAATCGTTTGGTAGTTTTAAAAATACCTTAATATTTATATAACGGATTTTTATAGAATTCTTTAACGAATTGCTTTTATTAATTTCGAAGGATATAGATTTTGCTACGGTATAACAGCTAATTTCTAGGTTATTTATTTAATTATTGTATTTTTTCTTTTTTGCTTTTTTTTATTATAAAAATTTCAGAATTTCGTTAAAAGTTTTAAGGTAAGTTACTTTAATATTTTACATAACCGTAAGGTACCGTTTTTAATTTACTGCAATATTTGCATTTAACGTTTCGAAACCTTAAAATCGTAATTCTTTTTACGATTTAAAATATTTGCTTAAATATTTTTTTTCCTTTTAATATAATAAATTTAGAAATTATATTTCGACAGGAAAATTATTCAAGTTTCGTAACGTTTATTTAATTCTTAAGTTGTTATAAACCGGGTAAAGTTTTTCTAATTTAAATAAATATCGAAAAGCTTTTTAATTCCGTTAAAAAAAATTATTTTTTAAAAGCGTTAATAATCGCTAGTAGCTTTTTATCGTAAATCTTATATCGGAATTTTGCGTTCCGAAAGGCCTTAAAATAATAGGTTACTAAATATTACTTTTTATTATCTTTTTGTTACTTCAAAATTACGTTTAAAGCATAATTTAAGGCGTTTGTTTTTAGGCGTTTCCTTTTATCGGCGTTGGGCAATTTTATTATTGGCGTTTTGGTAATTTCGTTTTTAAGTAATTAAAAAGTTTCCTTAATTTCCTTTAAAAGTTCGAATTTTTTTTTGATATATTCCTTAGTAGTAAATTTCGTTAAAGGTTTAATAACATTTTTATATCTTTTAATTAAGTTACGTACGTAATCCGTAAATCTTAAAATTTGCCGGATATCGGTAACGGTTATCTTATTAAAAATAAGCTAATTTTTAACTGCTTTTAATTTGAAATTTTAGATTTGAATTTAACTAAGGGTAAAGGTAAATCCTAAATAATTTAGCTTTTGCGTATATTATATATTTTTAGCATAGTTAATTCGGATGTTTATTTTATTTAAAGCTTTAAGAACTTGGAAAATATATTTTTTATGTTTTTTTAGCGTTTTGGAATAAATGAGAATGTCGTCGAGGTAAATAAAGATATATTTATTTAGGAATTTCCTAAATATAATTATAATTAAAAGTTGGAAATTGGCAAGGGCGTTAATAAGTCCTAAAAGCATAATTCGATATTTGTAATACCTATATATTGTTCGAAAAGTAGTTTTCCTTTTTTTTTTTTTTTTTTTTTTTGCTATTTTAATATAATAATACCCGTTTCGAAGGTTTAATGTAGTAAATTATTTAACTTTACTCGCGTTTTCCCTTAAGGTATTTATTAAAATTAAAAAATATCCGTTTTTAATAGTAATATCGTTTAACTGTCGATAGTCGACTACGTATCGATAAACCGGATTTTTATCTTAATCGATTTTTTGCTTACCGTTTTTAATTTTAGGTATTATAAATACAGGGTATCCTGCGAAGGATTCGGATGGCTAAATATAACCTTTTTTTAGGTTTAATTAGATGCTTTTTTATAAGGCTTTTACCTTTTTTGGATTTATATAATAAATTTTATAAAGTTTGGAATAATATTTTTTTTAATAAGTATACGATAATTTTATTATTCGTATAAAAGCAGTTTGTAGTTTTCTTTATCCTTAAAAAGTCGTTCAAAACGTTAGTATTTTAAGGGTATAGTACTGGCAAAGTTTTATATTTTGGCTTTTCGGATTATGTAACAAACTTTTTTAAATCTTTTTTTAAAAAAAAGTTAATTAGTAATTTTAAAAAAATTAGCGAATTTTTTAATTAATTAACGGGTTGCTGGAATTAAGTTACGGTATTTCCAGAATAATATCATAATCTGATATATCGGCGCTATCCAAAATAAAATGCTTTTAATGCCCTTAGGGTTATATTAAAAGTTTCTTAATTTCTTTAAAAATTTGTCCGTTATCGTATTAAGAAAAAATTTTATTAACTGTCCGTAATTTGTAAAATTTTAACTTATATTTCCAAGGAATGTAATATTTTTCGGTTACTGCTGGCGAAATGAAGTTACCTTTTGCTTTAAAGTTAATTATGGTTTTAAAAGTTTGGCTTTGGTACTGAATAGGAATTTCGATTTGGTTTCGTAATTCTTTTCTTGCTTTATATAAGGTTTTAGTTCGTAAAGTTCCTCGATACCTTAATTTCGAAGGCCTTTACCGTTTTTTAATTTCGTAATTCTGTTCGTTAAAAGGCGTTTCCATTTGCGGGTTTTCTTAATTACGTATTTGATATACTTGTTGTTTATGTAAATATATTATTTTCGTTAGCCAATTTAATATTTTACTTTAGTAATTTTTACTTTTAACGTTTAAAAAAGCTTTTAATTCGAAATTAAGATGTTTATAAGGCTTGCTTTTATATCCAGAAGTTTATGCATTAAGCATAATATAAGGATATAGCATAAATAACCTTAAGTAATAACTTTTCGACTTTGATCCGATTCGGGGTACAAATAACAAGATCGAAGGTATTCGGGCCAGCGGGGAATTTCGATATATCTGCAATTGTTATCAGGTTCTGTAAGGGTTTTTTTGTCCTAACCGGGCTAATAATCGTTACCTTCCTTTATTCGAAGGTAAATTGGATAATCGTTATCGTTGCAGGCCGAAAAATAAAGGAAACCGTACTTTTTAATAAAGTTCTGTTTAAAGGTTTCGGTTTTAAAATATACCGCCCGTTTTGGGGGTTTATTGGATTTAGGGGTTTTTTACCTATGGTTATCGGGGCGTATCTGGCCATATTCGTAATATATTTCGTACTTTTGCACATTTAAATAACATTCGCATTTTAGCTTTATAGTTACCCTGGAAGCTGGTTATCCGGGATAATACTTGCAGGCTTTGGTTGTTTAATTTTGGCAAATCGGGTAACGTTCGTACTTTAGGTTACCGTTTGGTTTATAGTAGGTCGTCGCGATAATATATTCCTACTAGAAAAAAATAAAATTGATTTCTTTTTTTTCCTCGTTTCTATTATTTATTTTTTATTCGGCCGTTCGGGCTTTTTTTTAAGGAATTCCTTTTTTTCTGGAATTTTTCTTGGCTGGGAAACGATATTCGTTTTTGTAATGGCCTTTTTTGTTATAGTTAAAGCATTTAACATTCGATTTATCCTTTTTAGGTTTCCTAAAAGTGGTATTCGCTTTCTTTTAAGCCCTATCCTTATTTTTGCTTTTTTAGGATTTGCTATTAAAGTTTCGATTATCCCTTTTTTTATCGGATTTCTTTTTTTCTAAGTACCTTTTAAAGGTACGTCGATCGGCAATAATGGTTTTGTTAATATAATCCTGAAAAGGGCCAATTTTGGGCATTTTATATATTTTATCCTTAACTTATAATTTTAAGCCGTTATAAAAAGGATAAAATAATACGTTTTTTAGGAAATTAAAAATTAATACAAAGCGATTAAATTTAGTTGCATATTCGGCTGTTAATTTGGTTTGCTGGAAAAGGTGTAACTGTTCGACTGTATATTATTTTTTATCGGAATCTTTAAATAAAGTTTGTATTTTTTCCTTAAAATATTTATAATTACCGAAAATATAATTAGTTAAATCGGAAAATTGGTTAAAATAATTTATAAGATAATCGTTTATAATAAGTTCGGATTATAAAAAAACTTTTCCGATAAATAGCTAAAAAATAACTATTACCTTTTAATAATTTTCCGTTAAAGAATTTTTATAAAACTTAAAATAAAGTTTGGCCTGGATTAAAATTTTTTTTACATTTATAATACCATCGTAAAGTTTTAAAGGGGTTAATTTATAACCTTTAACCTTTAGTATTTTATAATAAGCAAAAAATGGAATAATATTTTCGCGGAATTAATTTGCGTTAAATAAAAGCAATATCGAAAACCTTTATTATCGAACGAATTTAATATTTTCCCTTTTTACCGTTTAAAGTTTAGTTATTAAGGTACGTAGCTTGTCGTTAATCGTAAGTTCTTTTTCTTTACCTTTCGGGTTATTAAATTCCTTTTTTTCTTTTTCCGGTTCGTTTTCCTAGACTTTAATAATTTTCTTAGGAACCGGGAAGGATTGTTATAAAGAAAAAAAAAGTCCTTTTTAAAACCGAATAATAAAGGGGGTTATGTTATCGATTAAAAAAAAACTTTTTTAATAAGGGGTAAAATATTTTAATCTAAATATCGATTTTTTATTAGCTAATAATAACGATCGGATATGTCGTTTATTTTTTAAACGCCGTTTTATAATATCGTTTTTATTAAATTTAGGAAAGTTTATCCTAATTAGGCCTTAAATTATTCGTCGGCTATTAATTAAGAAATTATCACAATATAACGAACCTATCGCATAACTACCTGGAAATATAATTAATATCCGAAAAAGGTTCTTAATTTATAAGTAACAATAAGGCGAAAAATGATTTAGTAATTTGTTCGTTAAAAAGATTTGCGGATTTTTCCCTTAATCGAAAAACGATACCTTTAATTAAAGATTTAAATTAATAGCTAAGGAACGAAATTAAGTAGGTGCTATTTATAAGGAAATATAAAAGTTTTATATGTCCTTTCCCTTTAGTATAACCTCCGTCTGGTCTCTGTAATATCTCTGTAATGTTTCTGCGGTATCTTTGTAGTATCTCTGTGGGCTCCGCAGAGACCATTCTTGGCACCGAAGTTTACCCGACCCGAGGTCATTCCCCTTTTGGTTTCCCGCAGGCAGACGGGAGATCTCAATCCGTAACACGAAGGTATTTGGGCTATCGGGGAATTTCGATATATCTGCAGTCGTTATTAGGTTTTGTAAGGGTTTTTTTGTTTTAACCGGACCAATAATCGTTGTTTTCCTTGGTTCGAAAGTAAATTGGATAATCGTTATCGTTATAGGCCGAAAAATAAAGAAGTTCGTACTTATTAATAGAATTCTATTTAGGGGTTTCGATTTTGAAATATATTATCCGTTTTAAGGGTTTGCTGGATTTAGGAGTTTTTTGCCCGTAGTTGTTAAACTTTGGACGTATTTGGCTATATTCGTAATATATTTCGCATTTCTGCATATTTAAATAATATTTGTATCTTAACTTTATGGTTATTTTAAAGGCTGGTTATCCGGGATAATATTTATAGGCTTTAGTTATTTAATTTTGGCAAATCGGGTAACGTTCGTATTTTGGGTCGCCGTTTGGTTTATAGTAAATCGTCGCGATAGTATATTCCTGCTGGAAAGAAGTAGAATTAATTTCCTTTTTTTTTCGCTTTTATTGTTTATTTCTTATTCGGTCGTTCGGGCTTTTCTTTAAGGCATCATTTTTTTTCTTGGAATTTTTTTTGGCCGGGAAACGATATTTGTTTTTATAATAGCCTTTTTTGTTATAGTTAAAGCATTTAATATTCGATTTGTCCTTTTTAAGCTTTTTGGAAGTAGTATTTACTTTTTTTTAGATTTTGTTTTTATTTTTATTTTTTTGGAATTTGTTGCTGAAGTTTCGATCGTTTTTTTTTTCTGTCGGATCTTTTTTTTTTTTAAAGTACTTTTTAAAGGTACGTCGATCGGCAATAATGGATTTGTTAATATAGTCCTAAAAAGGGCCAGTTTTGGGTACTTTATACATTTTATCTTTAATTTGTAATTTTAGGCCGTTATAAAAAGGATAAAATAATGTGCTTTTTGGAAGGTTGGAAACTGATGCAAAGCGATTAAATTTAATCGTATATTCGGTTGCTAATTTGGTTTGCTGGGGTTGCTAATTTGGTTTGCTGGAAAAAATGCAACTGTTCGACCGTATATTGTTTTTTGTTGAAAGCTTTAAATAAAGCTTATATTTTTTCCTTAAAATATTTATAATTGCCGAAAACATAATTAATTAGGTCGGAAAATTGGTTAAGGTAGTTTATAAGGTAATCGTTTATAATAGGTTCGGATTATAAGAGAACTTTTCCGGCAAGCAGTTAAAAAATAATTATTACCTTTTGATAATTTTTTTTTAGAAAATTTTTATAAAACTTAAGGTAAAATTTAGCCTGAATTAAAAAATTTTTTATATTTGTAGTACCGTCGTAAAGTTTTAAAAGGGTTAATTTATAACCTTTAACCTTTAACATTTTATGATAAGTAAGGGGTAGAATAATGTTTTCGCGGGATTGATTCGCGCTAAATAAAGGCAATATCGAAGATTTTTGCTGTCGAGCGAATCTAGCATTTTCCCTTTTTACTGCCTAAAGTTCAGTTATTAAAGTACGCAGCTTGTCGTTAAACGTAAGTTTTTTTTCCTTGCCTTTCGGGCTATCGGATTTTTCTTTTTCCTTTTTCGGTTCGTTTTTTTGGACCTTAATAGTTTCTTTGGAAGCCGGAAAAAATTATTACAAAAAAGAAAAAGGTTTTCCTTAAGACCGAGTAGTAAGGGGGGCTATGTTATCGATTAAAGAATTAAAAAAAGGACTTTTTTAATAAAAGGTAAAATGTTTTAATCCAAATATTGATCCTTTACTGGCTAATAATGGCGATCGGATATATCGTTTATTTTTTAAACGCCGTTTTGTAATATCGTTTTTACTGGATTTAAAAAGGCTTATGCCCAATTAGGTTTTAAATTATTCGTTAGCTATTAATTAAGAAGTTATTAAAATGTAACGAACCTGTCGCATAATTATTTGGAAGTATAATTAATATCCGAAAAGGATTTTTGATTTGCAGGTAACAATAAGGCGAAAAATGATTTAGTAATTTGTTCGTTAAAAAAATTTACGGATTTTTCCTTTAATCGAAAAACGATGTCTTTAATTAAAAACTTAAATTGATAACTAAGGAGCGAAATTAAGTAAGTGCTATTTATAAGGAAACATGGAAGTTTTATATGTCCTTTCCTTCAGTATAACCTCCGTCTGGTCTCTATAGTATCTCTGTAGTGTCTTTGTGGTGTTTCTGTGGGCTCCGCAAAGACCACTCTTGGCACCGAAGTTTACCCGACCCGAGGTCATTCCCCTTTTTGGTTTCCCGCAGACAACGGGAGATCTCAATCCGTAACAATAAGCTGCTGGACGTAAACCTTAAGCTGCTAAACGCGTTTTTGTAATTACTGGGCAAAGGTAAAAACGGTAGCTTTGGTGCTAATCGACGTTTTGATAATGTTAAATATTGTTTAAAATCTGACAGTACTATTAAACAAAAGCTTTTAACGTATAACGGCTATAAGCTTAACTAATTATTAAACCTAAATCGTACGGTTTATGTTAACAGTAGTACCGTAGAAATTTAAGTAATAAAGTAATAATTACGTTTGGTAATAACAGATATAAATCTAGGTAACCAAATTATATTACAAGTTAATATTATTTAAATTATAGGAAATAATAAGAGTATATATCTTAAATGGAATCCCTTTAAGTCCTTCTATTTTTTCGGATTTATACTATATTGATCCGTTTAAATCCATAAATCTATTCGAATTTATGTTACACTGATTCGTTAAATCCGTAAATCTATTCGGATTTATATTAGGTAACCTAAGACCTTATATCGGAGGTAATGCGCATAACCTCCGATTATTTGCCAATAAACCAAGCTCGTTTGATTATATCAATTAAGCTATTCGTTTGAATTACTTAGTCGCATAAGATAATTAGCTTTAGCAGCCGTAATAGCGTTGTTTTAGTTGTTAAGGTCCGTATATATAATCTTTTTTAGTAGCCTAGCTTTTTACGTGATATCGTAGGAAACGTGGTTATTTCTTTATTAACGTATTGCGAGTTTTAGATCGTAGTTGTAACCTTATTAAACGTATTGCTTAAAAGCGTTAATAATCGGCTCGTTGACCTTTTCGACGTCGTACTGGGCTAGGTTATGGGTGTAGCCTTTTTTAAATATATATTTACTTGAATTTAGGTAGAAAAGGTTAGCAGAAGTTATTATGAATGGGCCGGAAGTTAGTTACTTGCTATTGTAACGTTTGAAGTAATAACGTTATTTTTTACGTTAAAGTGAAATTTAACGATTAGCGAGGTTTTGCATATAGGGATATTCGTAATTAGCTTTTTTTTTTTTCCTATCGCTTTTAGTTCGCCAGCTTTTAAAGAATTTGTAACGATATTTATGTTATATAAAAGACTAGCGTACAGTAGACTTGTTCTTAATGTTTCCGTTATAACAAGACTAAACGTTGCTGACGAATGGAAATAGCTTATAATATTAATCGAACGATAACGAAATGTTCTAATTCGTAGTAAAGTTATTTAAACGATGCCGTTGATTTTTAATATTATCAGGAATTTGAAGATAATAAGTAATCTAAAAAGGATAAAACGAATCCATGGTGATAACTAAAGGTTAAAGTAAAGATGAAAAGGAAAGAAGGTAAGGAAAGTCTGAAAATCGCTTAATACTACGATATTTTTCGCGATATGGAGCCTTAATACGCCGCGGTTAGCTTTAAAATAACAACGAATATTTTTCCCAATCGGGCAGTAAAGTAAACATTTTCGGCCTACTCCGGTGTGGACAGAAACTAACCGTTTTTGGGTGTGATTTTAGTCAGAGTGTGGGTAGTACTGGGATATCCCTGTTACAGTTAGTTGGGGAAGAATAAAGTCCCCCTAGAAGTTCTTATCCGCACTTAAGTAGGGTGCGCCTTACCTCATTAAGGTCAGGCCTTACATTTGACGTGCGCCTGCCGCGTAATCAGTTGTAGTTAAGACCTTCAAATCCTCAGGTAACTTTAGGTACTACGATGATACGAGGCCCAGCTTAGGTCGTATTATACAATTACGGGACCATCCGAGTAACCGCTTCACACAACTTATGCGCTGTCGGAAATGTACAGCTTATAGGTATAAGTCGGACAGGGAGAGAGAGTGTTTTGTTGTCGAAGAAGACAGAGATGGATTCAGCAGCAGCATCGCACAGCAGCAAACAGTCGGGAAGTCTGAAGTCCCAATCTCTGAAGGCCCAGCGGTCTGGTTCAACTGTCCTCGGTTATCGACAAGCTCTTGGCAAACAATGTAATGTATTGAACTTGGGGTTCAGTAGCTAGGCCTTGGCGTATTCAGTTCAGCCACTTTGTGGAGATTAGCTATCGCTTTCTCCTTTTTACAGCTGTATTCTATGGATTTAAGGAGGCATCACTACTCTCTCTCTCTCTGACTAGGACGTCTTGGAGGTTAACCTGATAATAATTACGTCTTTAGTTGCAAATGCTTCAGAGGGTGATGCCAGGGTCTCATAGAATGACAGCCTCCGATGTATCCACCCGTCTAGTTACTAATCTTTAAAGCGACCCCCCAACCAACGTTCCACCCCATCAACGCGCCACCCATTTTTGAAGCCATCAACAACACAACCCTTTAGCGCAATTAAGAATATCTTAACAACTACTTAATTAATTAACTTCATACTAACAATTACGTATAATGATGCAATTAAGATTATAATCGTTATTTTCTTCGCTTTCGAAAGGTTCGTTTTCCTGTTAATTTCGCCGAATAATAATAAAAGGCTTTTTCGTAAAAGCTTTAAGCCTTATTTTTACTTTTTTAACCGATATTATTTTTACGAAATTTTTATTTAGTTCGGGTTATATTTTTTTTCGTTTTTTCGTTAAAAGCTTTCGCGAACTTACGGAATAAAAGCCGTATAATAAAATTTCCGTAACTTAAATTAACTTTTACTAAAAATTTCTCGAACCAAATTAAATTTTTAAATATTTTAAATATTTTAATACCTAAAGTAACTATTTAAGTAAAAAAATTAAAGCGTAATAAAATACGGATTAATTTTAAAATAAATATATTAATTATTTTTTCTTTTTTTAACGTACTTATTATTTAATATTTTCGCTTTATTAATAAAACGTAAATTTATTATCTTTTAACTTTTTAAGATATATTTCGAAATTATTATAATTTCGTATTACGTTTTTAAAAACGTTTAAAAGAAATCGGTTTTATTTATAATTTCGGAAACCCGTTTATAATAACGTTTTCGGAATTAATAACGGAATTTCCGCTTTAACGTAATAAATATACTTATATTAAAAAACTAGAAAATATAGAAAACGTAAGTAAAAAAATAATATAAAACTTATTTTAAAGGTATATTTATATAAAATTTTCGGTAATATAATTATTATGGCCGTCGATAACTAAAAATTGCTATTCGTAAAGGTTTTCGGGTTTAATATTAAGGGTAAAAACTTTATAAAATTATTTTAAGCCGATTTCGGTATTCGTTCAATTATTTTTTAAAGTAATAAAATATTAACTTTTATATATTTTATTATTCAAATCGGAAAATTATTATTATCATACGTTAACGTTATGAAAACATTATAAGTAATAATAACGAACGTTCGTTAATATTAACATATACGATTATAATAATTTACCTTTTTTTAAAGATATTCTTTAAAAAAAAAAAATTTAAAAGTTTTACCGAAAACGAAAACGTTTTTCCTTATACCTTTATTATTCCGATTTCGTTTGCGTTATATCGGTTCCCTTACTTAATAACCTTAACCTCCGGTAAGGCGAAACGCCCGAATAAAGCGTTAATAAAGGCCAGCAAAACGTTATTTAAACGTTTATAATCGATCGTCGTATTTTTAAAAGTTTGTATTTCAAAATAACGACGTAAAAATCGAGCTACTAAACCTTTCCTTAAACGTTCGAAATTATTGTTATTAATTAAAAAATATTATACGTATAGACAAAATCGGGAATAAAATGGCGTATAATTTAATTAACTTTATATAATAACTTAATAAATTAAAGCTTTTTTTAAATTCGTAATAACTTTTAACGAACTTTATTAACTTTTTTTTCGTCGGTACGCCTTCGATATAGCGTATTGTATATCGTCTGTCGACCTGGTATTCTTTAAAAGCTAAACGTAGGGATTTTTTACGCTTTATTTCGTTAATCGCTTACGCCGTACGGAATTAAGCTAAAAGCTATATATCGTTCGAAAACGCAGATTCTGATAAATAAGAAAATAATTTTTTCAATTTTCTAAAGCGTTATTAAGAGGCCTTTTATAAGGAAAGAAATCAGTAAGTGGATCAACGCGCAACGCGGGTGTGGGGTGGCGCGTTGATGGGGTGGAGCGTTGGTGGGGGGGTCGCCTTATGGGTTTAATGAATGCAAGCATCATTAGACTCACGAGCGGGATATTCTACCCCCCTACAAGAGACGGGCAAGACTGGGCGCCGGGATGTAAATGCAGTTCGAGCAACGATCAAGTATGCCACGGCCACAGGACGGCTTCAAGAAGGATGAAAAGAAAACGAGACAGACCGTAACCATGGTCTCGACATCACAAAGACCTAATAGATATCTGTCCCCCATGTTAACAGAACAGCTCTCGCCCTGCCAGCATACGTGTGCACACGTCGAGACAGTGGAGTGCACAATGTCCTAAGAAGATGTTCGCGGTTGCCCACTGCTTAAAGAATTGTAAGCATCGTCACTGTGGACTTGGACTGATTCTGATGTTGCATGTAGTAACATCCTATTCCCTGCGTTCGATGAGGTTTCACGTTTGTTGATGAGATATTTTCCACCATCACCGGCATTGGTACTGACCTTTCCCAATAGGGGACTTTCAATAACAATGGTCTTGGATTATGGCAAAAGATCGGGCTCTCGAACCGCGTTTTTAGTTCAAGCGTAATATAGTTATATATTCCTACATCCCCCCCGTAAGATATAACTTAATACGCGATCGGATGAAGGTATAGATTATAGAATTATTAATTCCCGTATGGGATTCGAACGCAAGACCTTTTCTTAGCGTCTGTTATCAGCGGCTGGTATCGGTTATTGTCGGTATGGTAAAGAATCCATCCATGGTGACCAGTCATGGTGGCAAGAAACCCATATTCGACTTAGTTTCATATGTGGCAAGCTGAAACCACTAGTGATACCGCTGCTCTACGAGGGCTCATAACCTCTTGGATTATGGCGAGAGATCGGGCGCTCGAACTGCGTTTTTAGTTCATGCGTAATATACTTATATTGTTAGGATATGGTGGCTAAAGGAATTGTTGTTGGGGGGGTGGGGGGGTGGGGGGGTGGCGGGGGTTTCACTAGAGCAACGGCGGGGTGGACGCGTTAGCCCCACTATTTGTATGTACGTAGCTAGACCTTCGCACTCCCACACCTTTCCCACATACAGAAGCAGAGACAGAAACCAGAGATCAATCAGAACACCAGCGGTACCCCGAATTGCGACCCATGTCTTCACATGTATATTCCTACAAATGGGAAGGACATGTTCGGTCAGGAAAAGATTATTTCTTCGGCTTCCCGCCTTCAACCTCGATGTCTCTGTCAACTTGCTTGGAACACTCTCTCGCCGACCTCTCCTACCCTCTTCCTCCCTTTCGCACACCCCCTCCGGCTGTTTCCATCTGATCAAGGGAAAATGCAGAGATTAACTGTGGCCGAAGATAACGAATGGAGTGGGGTGATAGGGGTGACATCTAGCTTGGGCGGTGAAGTAAGATACCGCATAGCTGCTACAACAAGAGGCTGCGCGACTCGTGCCATCAGCTTGTCAGGCATGGCGAGGCTAGCATGAATCATCGCTAAGCTATAGCATGGTGCTACCGGGGGGTAACGAAAGTCATGTCCAATCAATTAGAGGAATGGGCTATGGAGATTGAGGTACTAAACTGGGGTTGCTAGATGAGGTACGCATTACCGCTGACCACTACGTGGTCGGCCATCTCAGGCGGTTGTAGTGCAAAATATTTCCGAGACGGTGGCTGTTTGCTTCCCTGTAAAGAGGTAAGACAAAGAGAGGGAAATGAAACGGAGAAAAGCCAACAATTGCTGACAACCACTCCAAGTATACTCGCCGCCCGAAGAATAGACTAGGGCTTTGATATTTGGGGTGTCCAGAGCCGACAGTATCACCTCGTAGATGATACTGAGCCTTCAGCTTTGTCCGGCGGCGATGGCCGCGGAGGAACACGATCACGAACATGACCACTATTAATATGGCCCTTGCACCAGATAAGGCCATCGGGATTTCCTTGGCACTTAGCCAACTCGAAATCAGTCCCGTCGTTCTTCGAAGGGAATTTCGATTGACAACTCCAATAATCATCTGGCTTGCCCTCCTTGGGTTCATAGATGCGACGGAACAACTGGGGTGCCGACAGGGCCTTGAATCGAATCAATCTGTCGCTTTCGGGTTCCTTGGTGGTTTCGTTTGTGCACTGGTTGGTGCCGTTGTTCGCGGACTGGTTGGTGCCGTTGTTCGCGGATTGGTTGGTGCCGTTGTTCGCGGACTGGTTAGTGCCGTTGTTCGCGGACTCGTTGGTGTCTTTGTTTATAATCGGCTGCACATTTTCGGTTGTGGGTAGTTGATGAAGGGAGATCACCAGGGTAATGATAGACTCTATTAATAGCAGAGCCACCAGGACGACCACTAGAACGATGATACCAACCATGGAGAACGTCTGGATATTCGGGCTTGCAACAACAAATTCACCGGCGCCGTCCGCCGGCTCCCCATTTGGAGCCCGCAGGAGGTTATCCCGTGTGCTGGCTGTCTCGAACATGGTGGCGTCGACGAAAACGTTCCGCGTCGCTACGAAGCTGGCCACGAGTAGGCGTTCTATGTCGTCATGCATGCTGGATGCGGCCGCATTAATGACGCCGTTGGGGCTCGTGGTCCGGGACCTGAGGGCCGAGTCCCCGCTGGCGTTGCCGAGCCTCGTTAATACCGGGGCTGCGAGGGCGGCCTCCAGGACTTCGAGCAAAACCCGTGCTATTTTGATGCCGGGTATGTTCTTGAGGTCGAAGATAGAGTTGACCGTCTGCGTCCCGTAGCTCCACTTGTCTTGCTGCCAGCAGGAGAGGGCTGGCCTTCCGCGCCTCATCCAGAAATCGGCCCCATATGGTGCTGGAACGACTGAGGTCCGAGGCTCTGTTGCATACCACGGATCGGATCCCTCACTGATGCTCGCTCGGCGGGCGGACCAGACAACGACGGCGAAGGAAGAGTTGCCGTCCCTCATATACTGGTTGTCCGCATCTGGGTGCAACAGGAAACTTGCCTTCGGGGCATGTTGGATGTTGTAGGGGTCGATAGGGACTGGAAACGTCTGATTAGGATCAGGAAGTCCCCACAATTGGTAGATGTCCATATCTCCATTCTCAGCGTCGGAAATCCACCCATATTCGGTTGTGCAGGAGCCCTCAACTGTTAATGCGAGGTCAGATCCGTGCTGGAGGCCGAGCTCGACCCCGGTGACGGAGTAACTGTACGTCAACCGGTGGATTGGCTCGGTGCCGTTCCAGGTGCCGAAATTTGTGTCTTCGTCGAAATCCACCCTTGACCGCATCGTAACCCTGGCGGCCTCCACGCTGCCTAAAGCGCGTAAAACCCCCGGAGCCCGGAGGCCGAATACCCTAAGAAGCCCTACATAATCATCTGGGCGTGCAGTGGCTGGATAGAAAACCGAGCTCGGCCGTACGGGGGCGACGTTGCCGATCTGCACGACCGAAGGTCCAACGACGCCCAACGCCAGACTCCCTCCAAAGACAACAAAGGCTATGATGGCGAACGTAAAGCCGTACACGCAGTCTCTCCAGGATTCTCCAAAGTAATGATACGCATAATGCGCCAACTCCCGGAACGCAAACCAGGCGTCATTAGAGTTCCATAGCGTCACCAGTGCAACATATCTGCGCCGTGTGTATCTGGGCGGTGTGTCTCTGCCGGGAAACAACAAAGCAATGAAACAAATGAAATTCCAGAGTAACATGAAAATCACGGTGAGGACGACGGAGATGGCTGCCGTTACAAGAGTTCCGCTATTACCGGAGAAGGCTATCGCCCATACGCTTCCGCTGTTAGTCGGCATGTAGAAGGGAGTGACAAGAAGGTAGGAATAGTCTGGGGGTGGGGTATAGACGTCGGCCATCTTGAGTGCGTCTCGACTGCTGGAGCGGTGGTTATTGTCATTATCGTTGCAGCAGGAAATCTGATGTTTCTGCTTACTCCTGGCTAGGATTCCCTTTCCGTTTCTATTTTCTATGGACTTCCGCGTTCTCTGTTCGTGTCTCCGTGGCCTTGGCTGACACTTGAAGCAGAGCGTCTTGTGCTAGTCTCTCATGCAGCGATGGGCCGTGGCGTGTGCTATTGGGGAGGGACAGGAGTGAGGGTATGCCGATACCATTTTATGTACACGCGTCTACATGCTAGAAGATGGCCGTTATGCTTCGCGGACCACACCATACACAATCTAGTGGGCATAGGCCTAGGCTTGGTGGGTGAGACATGGTCGTCTGTCGTGGCCAGGAGATGTATTAGGTGACGGAGACTAGGGAAAACCCTGGCACTCCCTCGCTAGATGCACTCAGAGTTGTATGTCGCTTCGCATTACTCAATATAGGTTGGACTTGGGCGTCATCAGGTTCCGCTCTACAGCCTCTTCCACATTGGATGTGCAACGACCGGACTCCTGTGGTGGTTGAGCTGCAGTGTGAATGGCTCCGGAGGACCAATGAGCAAAGTTTGCGTTGGACGCCCAGCACCTTCTCTCCGTGGAGCTATGTGGCGCGAAGGGTGGGCTCGATTTGGTTACGTGCGCGTAGGGTCTTGCAGATAACTATCCATCGCAGCCTGTAGATCGGCCTCTATTCAGAGTTGGCCCATTGTGGCGCTTTAGCTGCCGTGCGCTATTGAAAGCTCCCGAGTATTGGACCAAAAAATGAGGAGCGCCTAGGGCGGAAAGCGAAAGTAGGCAGTTTTAAGCAATTCCACAGGGCCCCTAGGTCGACGACTTAAGCATCCCATCTACCTTTCTGCCGAGGTACGTCCCTCTCCGTCCGAAAATTTGTTGGGCCTTCGCACACGTATTTGCGCAAATAGAGGCCGAAGCACCGCCGAGGAAGCGTACCTTTGGCGGACCTATCAGATCAAGCGGGCTGGGTAGGCTGAGGTGGGCACGCGAACGAGAGGCTGTGGACGGGGAGACTGGGGCCAGCCACCGTAACCACTATACTCTTCTGCTTTTACATCACCCAAATAAGCCGAGCAGCAGGAAAACCCTAGACGTTGCCGGTCGATGGCCCGGGGCCTAGCTTGACACGCCTAAGATGCATCCGTAAATGGTTCACACGTCACGCTGCAGGTTACAGGAGGGCAGGAGCAGAAATACCTGTAGCCTTGTCCCGTGCTGCGTCGTTACTATCTCTACCTCGGGTGATATGCTGACAGGCCGAGAGACAAAAAAATCGGTCGCCTTTTATAAGTGTGACGGCATACACATAATGCTGTTTCCATCATGGCCCGCGGCCAGCCCACTGCTTGATATTTAATCTTGCCCTTCCGCAGTGTCTTCGGAGCATCGGAAAACCCACGCAGCGCTACTAGGCATTCCCAGATCCATAACATTTAAAGGGACTACAAGCCCACCCTCACGCTTCCAGACTCTCCACTCATTTTATTCTCCGTCCCATCATATATCTCAGCTACAGACATGCAGCCACAGCACATCTTCGTCTCCCTCGCTCTCTATGCCATCCCGGCTCTCGCACAGTCGCTGGTGGATGTGCTTCGGGAGAACGGACTCACAGAGTACGCTGAACTGCTCGAAAGAAACCCAACCATCAGCACTATCCCTGGCCTCATCGTTTACGCCCCGACAAACGCCGCACTGACCGGAAACGGCAACGTTACGGGCAGCGACACCGAAGCGGAAATCGAATTCAGTCAGGTGAATCCGACCGCCCCCTCATTTACAAATCCTGGGGACTACTCAGGTAATACCACGAACAGCAAGAGACAGGTGGCCCCTTCCGGGTCTGTCTACGGGACACTGCTCGACGACCCGGAGTGGGTAAACCTCGGCCCCGGGCGCAACCAGACCATCGTTGAGAGGAGCGTGCCCACGGCACCGCAGCCTCTCGTTTTCACCGGCCTCGGGGCGAGCGTCAGCGTCACGGCTAGTGACATCCCCTTTGACGGTGGTGTCATCCGCCCCATCGACGGGTTCGTCTCCACCTCCCACCTCGGATCGCCGCTACCCTAGTCGCGCTAACTAGGTCTACCCGCAGGGTCCTCACTTTGCCGAGAAACTTGTCATACACCCTCCCGTTCCTAGGCGCCGAGAGGTTTGGCACCGCGCTCCAGAACGCGGGTCTCTTCCCAGATCTTGATAACAGAGCCATCATCACCGTCCTGGCACCCAACGACGCCGCCTTCGGGGGTGCCGACAACTTACCGGACGCCCAGCTCGCGCAGGTGCTGAGGGAACATGTCGTGGTCGACTTCCCGGCGTACACGCCGCTACTCCAGGATGGTAGCACCTACCGCACGCTCGGGGGAAGCAACGTGACCGTCTTGATACGGGACAACGTCGCCTACATCAACGGCGCGCAGATCTTGGCAGGCGATGCCATCATTAGAAATGGAGTTGTCCACACCATTGACAGGGTACGTTAGCTCCGCATCCTTTTCCCGTAGATGCCGATAAGATGCTGACGAAGAGCTCCGGTAACAGTTGCTGACTGCGCAATCGCCGACTCCCACGCCGTCGCCGATACCTACCGCAGCCGCGACCACGGCGAAGCCGCTGTCATGGTTGGCTTTGGTCTTCGCCTCTGTCGGCATCGCGGTAGCTGCTTTCTCCTCGGTCTGATTCCGGCTACCGGATACCTCGTCTGAGATCGGAACGTCTTGAGTTGGATTTGTTGCCAACCTTCATTTCTACCTAATCTGCGGAGGCTATTTATTGATTTGAATCAGTGGTGCATCTGATTATTGTGCGAGTGACGAAAAGGATTTGAGGTGTCTCGTGAACATTCTTTTGGCTGGTGGCAATGTTCTAGGTTCTGGCATGTATTGCAACACTGATCAAAGATATTATGTCTTTGAGGCAACTAATAATAATTATCTACCATACGTCGAGACTGATTAGATATTCCTTCGTGATTTGCTCAATTCGAATTCGGACAAGGGGACATGGAAAAGGTGACCCAGCAAAACTGTTAGATGGTTCTGGACAGTAGAAGCAAGAACAAATTGCAAGACCAAGGGCAGGATGCGAATCCATTAGATTGTCGCATTAAATTAGGAAACTCAAGCTTCAGCGATGACGGACAGCAACGTAATGGCTTTCAGTGCTAGGTAACCTTTACTGCTACATAGCCTAACAGGTTCCTGGGGGGGGGGCCCGGCAAGCGCTTCAAGGAGAATTGACCCTCTTTCTCGTTTTTGTTGTGTAGCTAGTAGTTCAATTGTCATATCAGATTAAGGAGCAAGGGACGAAGGCATCAACCGGCCGCAAGTGCTGACAGACCCGGTTGAGAGACAGCATTGTCGGGGGTCAAGGGAGTGAGGTTGCTCAAAGTTGGATCACAAGTCTCTAGGCTGTCACATAAAGTTTTAAGAATCTGACTAACTAGAATAAGAAAAGCTCACTCATTGGGTCACCATAACACATGGCATATCTGCACGAGTTACCGCCAGAAGCGGCGCCACAACGCTTACCTAACCGACGATGTTTCAGTGATTACCTTTTGGGAGAGCTGAAAATGGCAACTAAAGGATAAATAGTTTATAGTGGCTGCAGGAAACCCCCCACCCGCATGGGCTACTGTCGTTTCGAATCACAGTGTCGGGTCCCCACTTAGCTTCTGAATCACACACATCTTTTTTGTAAGGCAACGTTCAACTTCGAATATACGCTTTAAAGCAATGTACTTAATAACCAGAAGGTTAGGAACGTACAGCTGTATATAATAATGTAGCCCTCGACGAGGGTTACATTTTGATATTATATATATCTTTATAACTACTGTATTCGATAAAAAACAAATTTTTAAATACGATTTTTTTATTTAAACTATATATATACTTTAATAACTTAATTAATACGGCAATTATAAAAATATATCTAATATTATTATATAATCTTCGACGAAAGTTATATAATAATATATAATTATACTTTATTAACTTTTTAATTATTAAAATATATCGGTTTAAAGCTCGAAATATTTAAAATTAATTACTTAAAAAATTTCGAAATTATTTATTATACGTAATAGTAATAAAAAACGTTTTATTAGGAAAAGCTTAATACGCAGTTCGAATTTTTAAACTAACGGTAAAAAACTCTTTATTAAAATAAGTTTAGCGAAAAGTTAAAAGTTAGTTAATTTTATATTAAGTTCTTTTTAATAAAGCGTATTTTATTGCTATTACGTATAATAAATAACTTCGAAATTTTTTAAGTAATTAGTTTTGGATATTTCGGGCTTTAAACCGATATATTTTAATAATTAAAAAGCTAATAAAAAGTAATTATATATTATTATGTAACCTTCGTCGAAAGTTATGTAATAATACCGAATATATCTTTATAACTGCCGTATTAGTTAAATTATTAAAGTATATATATAATTTAAATAAAAGAATCGTATTTAAAAACTTATTTTTTATCGAATATAGCAGCTATAAAAATATGTATGGTATCAAAATGTAGCCCTCGTCGAGGGCTACATTATTATATACAGCTGTACGTTCCTAACCTTCTGGTTGTTAAGTATATTGCTTTAAAGCGTATATTCGAAGTTGAACGTTGCCTTATAAAAAAGATATATGTAATTTAGAAGCTAAGTAAGGACCCGATACTGTGATTCGAAACGACAGTAATGCCTGAAGGCATCTACCAATCCATCGGTAACTCCCATTTCGAATTAAAGTATCGGAGCCCCATTTAGTATCTAAATTACATACCTTTTTCGTAACGCAATATTTAACTTCGAATATACGCTTTAAAGCAATATACTTAACAACCAGAAAGCTAGAAACGTATAGTTGTATATAATAATATAACCTTCAGCAAGAGCTACATTTTGATATTATACATATCTTTATAGCTGCTATATTCGATAAGAAATAAATCTTTAAATACGATTTTTTTATTTAAATTATATATATATTTTAATAATTTAACTAATATAACAGTTATAAAAATACATCCAGTATTATTATATAGCCCTTAACGAAAGCTACATAATAATATATAATTGCATTTTACCAGCCTTTTAGTTATTAAGATATATCGGTTTAAAGCCCGTAATATTCAAAATTAATTACTTAAAAAATTTCGAAATTATTTATTATACGTAATAATAATAAAATACGCCTTACTAAAAAGGATTTAATGTAAAATTAATTAATTTTTAACCTTTTGCTAAACCTATTTTGATAAAAAATTCCTTACCGTTAATTTAAAAATCCGAACCCCGTATTAAGCCTATCCTAATAAGGCGTTTTTTATTGTTATTACGTATAACAAATAACTTCGAAATCTTTTAAGTAATTAATTTTGGATATTTCGGGCTTTAAACCGATATATTTTAATAACTAAAAATTTAATAAAGTATAACTATATATTATTATATAACCTTCGTTGAAAGCTATATAATAATACCGGATATATCTTTATTCCTGCCGTATTAATTAAGTTATTAAAATATATATATAATTTAAATGGAAAAATCGTATTCAAAAACTTATTTTTTATCGAATATAACAGTTATAGAAATATATATGGTATTAAAATGTAGCCCTCGTCGAGGGCTACATTATTATATATAACTGTACGTTCCTAACCTTCTAGTTATTAAGTACATTACTTTAAAGCATATATTCGAAATTAAACGTTGCCTTGCAAAAAAGATATATATAATTCAGAAGCTAAGTAGAGACCCGACATTGTAATTCGAAACAATAGTAGTACCTAAAGGTATCCACTAATCCATCGGTAACTCCCATTTCGAATTAAAATATCGGGGCCCCACTTAGCATCTAAATCACACACCTTTTTCGCAACGTAACGTTCAACTTTGAATATACGCTTTCAAGCGGTATACTTAACAACCATAAGGCTAAAAACGTACAACCATATATAAGTATGTAGCCCTCGATGAGGGCTACATTTTGATCCTATATATACCTTTATAGCTGCTATATTCGATAAGAAACAAAGGTCTAAATACGATCTTTCCATTTAAACTATATATATCCTTTAATAACTTAACCTATATAGCAATTCTAAGGGTATATCCGGTATTATTATATAGCCCTTAGTAAGAGCTATATAATAATATATAACGGTACGTCAGCAAACATTTTGTTATTAAAATATATAGCTTTAAAGCCCGATATATTCAAACTAATTACTTAGAACGATTTTGAAGTTGTTTGTTATACGTAATAGCAATCAAAAACGCTTTACTAAAACAAGCTTAATGCGGGATTAATGTTTTTACGTTAACGGCAGAGAACTTCTTTTTAAAATAAGTTTAGTAAAGAGTTAAAATTTAGCCTATTACGCATTAAGCCTTTTTTAATAAGGCGTATTTAATTGCTATTACGTACAAGAAAGAACTTCGAAATCGTTCCAAGTAATTGTAACGGTTGTGGGCTTAACCAACTATTAAACCTAAGTTGTACGGTTTATATTAGCAGTAGTATAGTAAGAATTTAAGTAATAAAGCGATAGTTATATCTAATAATAACAGATGTAGATTTAGGTAATTAATTGTTATTGTAAGCTGGTATTATCTTAAACTATGGAAATAATAAACGTATATATCCTAAACGGGATCCTTTTAAATCCGTTTATTTTTTCGAATTTATTTGCTGTAATTTTTATGAATCTAAAAATCCTTTCAGATTTATATTATATTAATTTATTTGGATCCGTAAATCTAGTCGGATTTATATTACGTAACCTAAAATTTTGTATTGGAAGTAATCCGTATAATTTTTAATTATTTAATAATAAGCTAAGCTCGTTTAGTTATAATACGATTTCCCTTTTTTTAAAATCTTTGCTTTTAAAAATTAATTTGTTTATTGTATTTGTTTGGTAAATAATTTCCTTTTTTTTATATTATTGTTTTTGGTTGCTTTCGTCGTTATATCTAACCGTATCGAAAAGCAAACTTTTCGTAAACGTTTTAACCAAAAAAAAACCCCCCCCGTAAAGATTTGGCTGCTTATATTCGAAATTAAGGTTTCGAAGTTATGCCGTATTTTACGTATTTTAAATGTAAGGAAAAATGCGTTATAATGAAAAACGTAATTCGTTATAAAAACTGTGTTTTAAAAAAACGGAGTTGTAATAATTTGGGCATTCTTTTTAATTTTTTGCGTAATATTATTAAAGAAGAGGAACGTTTAAAATGCGAGGAAATTTTGGCGGAGGAGCAGTTGTTCCAATCGCAAAAAAAAAAAAAAAAAAAAAAAAAAAAAAAAAATTAATGAGGCGATCGCCCGTTTCCAGCGATTGCGTTATTAGCAAAAATTTCTTCGGTTTAAGGATGTTAAAATGGTAAATCGTGGGTTTTAATCTTTAAACGAACTAGAAAAGCAGGAAAGGTTGGAACGCGAAACGGCTTTACGGGCCGTATAAGTTACGTAAGTTATAGATTTTTCGAAATAGCCTGGGGTTAAAAATACCGATTAGCCGTTATTAGGCGATGTAGATTGGAGTATTTTTAACCTTGGCGCTTCCGGCGTTATTGGTAAAAGTTCTTTAAGAAACGTGAGGTATTTGTAAGGTTTTTTGCGGATTTTTAGGTATTTTCGGAATTTGAGTAATTTTTCCACTTAACTAAGTACTGGGTAAATCCTTTTTTTTTTTTTTTTTTTTTTAGCGTATATTTAGTATTTTTTCTGCTACGTAAACCGATATATTTTCTATAATTTTTTCGTTCTGGCCCGTATTTACTTTAATTATATCTGCTGTTAATTCCAATAAAAAAATATGAAAAACTGGATAAAGTTTAACTCTCGGCGGTAGCTCCAATTCATAATTGTTTTTTGAGATTTTCTGAGCGATTTTATACGGACCGATATATTTAAAATCGAATTTTTTGTTTTAGTTTTTTAATTTAAATGTTTTTAATAATTAGTTAAACCATTTTCCGTTTTGAAAAAGTTAATCTTTTTAATTTTTTTGGTTATAATATTTGCTTATTTAGTTGTGTACGAATTTAAACTTTAATTTTATTTTTGCGTACAGTTATTTTAATTATTTAACGTTAAAATTGTTTTAATATTAGTTAGTTTATTTTTATATAAATTTCGGTAAATTTCGGGTATAAAATTAAAATTAATAGTTATTGGCGTCGTTTTAATGCTTTCGTAATAATTAATATTGTAAGTTAATTGTATAACTGGTAACTTTTTAACCTAGTTATTTTGTTCGTAATTAACATAATATCGTAAATACGTTTTTAACGTTTAGTTAATTCTTTATATTTGTCCGTTTATATAAAATTTAAATGTATTAAATAATTTGTAATTTAATTTAATTTAAGTTATTAATTTTTGCCAAAATTTCGAAGTAAAGGTAATATTTTTATCCGAAATAATTTTCGTTAAAAGTCCGTAAATACTTAAAATATTTTAAAGAAAATATATACAAATTGTTTTATATCGGTATTTTTATTATAAGGTAAAAAACAAGAAGATTTTGTGAATCGGTTAACGATTACGAAAATATTATCGTAATATATTTTTATAACTAAATCCTTTAATAAAGAAAGCTTGGTAATAAAGTTAAATATAATCGAATTTTATGGTCGTTTAGTAATTGGTAATAATTGTAATTTTCGGTAAGATTTATGTTATTATACTTTTATTTTAACGTAAATATTGTATTACTATATAACTTTTTATATTATAGTGTTCATTTTAGGAAAGTAATATATTCGTTATGAACGTTTTAAGGTTTATAAACCTTTAGGTATTTATATACCGGGTATTTGTATATATTTCGTATTAAATCTTTTTGTAAATTTTTAAGTATTTATATTTTATTTATTTAATACTTTGTTAATCAATTAGCATTATATTATTAAATGCGTTAATATATATTAGGTAATATCGTTTGTATCGTAATAATTGGTCGCTGTTTTAAGTATTCTTCGGGTATAATATCGAGAATTATTTGTTATATTTTAATTTTAGGTTTTTCCAGATTAAGTCGTTTATTAAGTACGTTTGTTTTGTTATTTTTTAATCCCTTACGATAAATAATAACGTAATCGAATTTAAAAAGGCGTTTTACGTAATATAACTATTTTTAGATAGATTTTTATATCGTAAAGAAATATATAATATTTTTATAATCCGTATATACTTTAATTTAATATATATTATTTTTAAGATAATACTTAAATTTTTTAAAGACGTTAACGATAGTTAAAAAGTTTATCGTAAATAAGGTAATTTAATTTTGCTTTATGTAATTTGTAAAAATAAAACGTAGTTAGATAAAGTTTTTTTAATTGTTTTGATATTTAATTATAATTCTTGAAGCGTAATCCGAAATATCAGTTTTTAATTTAATTAATCGTTTTAAGTCGTATATAATTAATATTAGTTTATTAGTAAAAACGTTTTTAATTTACTAAAAAGCTATTTTATTTGAAAATTTACTTAAATTATTTATCCTTTTTAATAAGTTTTGTTAATAACATAGTTATTTTATTAAAATTACTTATAAATCGGCGGTAATAATTAACGAATCCAAAAAATACTTATATTTTCTTAACGTTAATAAATTACGTTTAATCATTAAGTATTAATAACTTTTTAAAATTTATACGAATTTATCCTAGCATAATAATATATTTTATGAATTCGATTTTTACTTATAAAAATAACTTTTTTCGGTATTAACTAAAAGTTTAACGTTTTATAACGTTTATAAAACCTAATAAATATGTTTTTCGTACTTTTTTTCCGTTTCGAGTAAATAAAAATGTCGTCGAGGTAGCAAATTACAAAAATATCCAGGTATTTTTTTAATATATAATTTATTATCCGTTAAAAGATTGCTGGTACGTTAATTAGTTTTATAAAGGTAAATAAGTATTCGTATAAGTTATATTTCGTCCTAAAGGCTGTTTTTTATTCGTATTTTTTTAATCCGAATTATATTATAGCTATTTCGAAAATCGATAGCTGTAAATTATTTTATTCCGTATAAACGATCTTTTATTTTAGTAATTAATAATAACTGTATTTTGTTTTTAACAATAATATCGTTAAATTGTCGATAATTTATTATTAATTGAAAATTTCCCCTTTTTTCGGTACAAAGAATATAAAGTATCCGGTTAGTAATTTAAAACGTCGTATTTATCCTTTTCGAAACTTATTTTCGAAATAATCGCGTAACGTATGTAATTTTACGTAATTTAAGTTGTAAACTAGATAAAAAAACGGTATTTTTACCATTTTTAAAAATTATTTCGTAATTTTATTTGCTATATTTTAATAATTTAATATTAAGTTTTTTATTAAATAATTTGTCGTATTTATAATACTGTAGAAATATTTTAACTATTTATTTTAATAACTTTTCAGGCGATCGTTTTAAATCGTTATTTATTTGCCTAAATTTTGCTTTCAAATTAGCAATAATACGTCGTATTTTTCGGTTATATCCTTTTTTTTAATCTGTTATATTGCTTTTAGTAATAAGGTTTTTGCCGTTTTCTTATACTGATATTCGTTTACCTTATCGATCGAATATTAAAATCTTTCGTCGTTTAGCTTATTGTTAAAAAATAAATCGTAATTTATTTTGTAAGTTTTTTAATTAATAACCGGGTTATACTGTTCCAACCATAATAAACTTAACATTAAATTATAATTTTCGATAACGATAATATCGAAATTAATAACTTATTTTCTTTTTTCGATAAAGGTTTTAAAATAATTAATTTTATATCGGATTTATTCGTTGTCGTAATTAAATAATTAACCTTCGGTATTTTCGATTTTATAAAAGTATTCCTTATTTTTTTATAACAGCTATAATTCGTTAACTACTTTTAAAATAATATAATTACTTTTTTATATTCTGTAATTTACAAATACGGTATATCGCTTATTTTTAATTCGTACTTTAATTATAATTAATTCTTTCCCGTATTATTTTAATTACATTTAAAACCTTTTTAAAGTATTATTATTTACCTTTATTTTTGCTAGCCTGCGGTTTTATTATAAATAACTTAAAGTTTTTTAAATTATTTTCGAATTATTGGATTTTTTCTTTAAGTTTTTTATTTTCGTTTTAAATCCATTTTAATTGTTACTTTTATCGGTGTAATGTTACTATTAAATATTTTACTTAGTTTTAAAACATTTTTTTAATAATATATTTTAGTTTCATAAGTTTTTAATTTTTATTTCAAAAACAAACGAATTTTTTTTTAGTTAATTATTTTTTTAAATCTTCCGTAAAAGTTAACTAAATCTGTAAATTGGTAATCGTTTTTTGGTATTATTTTTTTATTATTTTTTAAATCAATTTTTTTTACGTTTAATAATTGCATTATTCGTAATAGTATTAAAGTTTATATATAAAGCAATACTTTCCTTTTAACCAGCTTTTGGTAGCTGCTAGCTCGTCGATCTTTTCCATTATTGCTATTTCGTATATATAGCGGTACCACTTTTAGTTCTTAGGATCGCTGCCAGTTCGATTTTTAAAATCGAAACTTTGTCGTTATATACGCGTAATCCGTTACGCGATATATTCTTTTTCATCCTCGTATACTTCGTATTGCGGTCGTCGACAGCTAACCACATGAAACCTTCCATACCGATCGGGTTCTTTTAGGTATAAATTTTCGTCCTATCCTTAGTACTTTTTTAGCTATACGTTAAGCATTAACTAGTTATTTTTTTATTTCTATTTTTGGTACGCGCGAGTTAATAACTTATCATTATTTAACTTTTTTAATTTTTTATGTTTTTGTAATTATTAAGTAATAATAAATTTAATAAATTTGGCTTTTTTAGCCTTTTTAATTTCTACTTAAATTAACTTCTTAATTTTTTTTATCGTACCTTTAATAAAGGGTTAGTGTTATTTTTGGCGCGGATTATATTAATCGTTTTTCGGTTGTCAAGTTTCTTTTTATGTTAATTTTTAAAGATTAAAGCTTAATATATATACTTTTTAAAGCTTTTGCATTTTCTCGTAATATGTCCGGGCTTACCGTAGTTATAGCAAATAACGGACCTTTTATCTTTCGATTAAATAGTTCCTAATTTCATAAATCCTGGTTAAGTTTTATAAAAAGTGGAAAACGTAAAGCGTTTTCGACCTTAATTAATTTTTTAAAATTTAAACCGTAAGGCGAATTATTTACGTCGTTTTTATCGTCGTTCAAATTATCGATTGTCGATTTTTATAACTTTAATAATATATTTATCGAATGTATTAAGCTTTTCGATTTTAATAATTTCGTTTTTAATATCGTCCTTTAGTTCTTTATAGAAAACGTCGATCAGGGTATCGTTTTCGTCGTCGACCCATCCTACCTTAAACATAAGGTTTTTGAATTCGATTGTATATTTAAAAACTGGTTTTTTCTGTTTAAATTATAAAAGGTTTTATATAATTTTTCGTTTTACGTTTAAATTATCGAAATTATTTTTAATTTTTATTCGAAATTAACGTAACTTATAAAAAGCTTTTTAATAACCGTTTTCTAGTTATTTTTTATGTTTTCCAAGTAATCTTCTAACGTAGATTCGAATTAATTTAAAGCGTTTTTTTTAAAGAATTTTACATAGCAAGGATTTTATCGGCGTTACCTTCGATATTTTTAAATAATAAATATACTTTAGCTTAAGTTAGGAAGTTTTAAACGTTTTTAATATTATCGTAAAACTTAAATTTTTTAACTTTAAGTCTTAAAGTAACTGCCGGTATTAGGTCGGCTGGAACGGTAATAACCTGGGCAGTAAGCTATTAAATATAAGTCTTAAGTTATTAAACGCGTTCTTATAGTTACTGGATAAAGGTAAAAACGGTGGCTTCGATATTAATCGATATTTTAATAGTATTAAATATTACTTAAAGTTCGGCGGTATTATTAAACAAAAGCTTGCAACGTATAACGGTTATAAATTTAACCAATTATTAAACCTAAATCGTACGGTGTATATTAACAGTAATATCGTAAAAATTTAAACAATAAAACAATAATTGCGTTTAGTAATAACAGATATAAATTTAAATAATTAATTATTATTGCAAGCTAGTATTATTTTAAACTATAAAAATAATAAACGTATATATTCTAAACGGAATTTCCTTAAATCCGTTTATTTTTCCGGATTTATTTACTATCATCCTTATAAATCCGAAAATCCTTTCAGATCCATACCACACTAATCTATTCGGATCCATACCACACTAATCCATTCGGATCCATATTACGTAACTTAAGGTTTTGTATTAAAAATGATCCGCACAACCTCCGACTATCTGCCAATAAGCCAAGCTCGTTTAGTTATAACAGTAATCAGTTTAAACATATCGGGCTTTAAAGCTATATATCTTAACAACAAAATTGCCGTTAACGTACCGCGATATATTATTATGTAACCCTCGTCAAGCGCTATCTAATAATATCGAATTTATCTTCGTAACTGCTATATTGGTTAAGTTAATAAAGAATATATATAATCCAAATAGAAGAATCGTATTTGGAGGCTTACCTTTTATCGAATATAGCAGCTATAAAGGTATATATAGTATCTGTCGAATATAGGGGACATCAGTTGTGTTGTATTGATGACTAGTTGCAGGTGCTCTAAATCGCTTACTGCAGTTTATATGGAGATTAGCTACGGAACATATGAGTTCCGATTAGAGGGAGCCTTTCCGTATATGGAGGTGCTAGCGTACCCCCTGTTAGCTGACATACCCCCTTAACGCCTTGACGCAGTTACGGCGTTGCGTCATACCTATCACTTCCTAAAGCCATAGCTTTTCATTCCACTTTTCTTCCGGCGATTGATTCCTTTTGATTAGCTAATTCCTCCTTTGAAATTACTTGCAAGGTATTCCTTTGCCGTTCGAGGGCTTCCGTAATGTCCATTAATTTTAGCTGCTTTCTGAAATATCTGAAAGGTTTACGTAATAGGGCTTTAGTTAATCCATTAGCTAACATGTCGCCCGTAAGCGTATAATCCACTTTGATTAAGTTCCTTTTTGCGGTTTTTCGTAACTAATGGTTATATATATCTACGTACCGCAGCTTCGTTTATAACAGGGCGACGTCGGCGTTGATAAATCGTATGGTTTGTTAATTATCGTATTACATATTTAACGGTTTTATATCCAAGTTAACTTTAAATTTTTTGATTAGTCGAAAATTAAACAAAACCTTTTTTGCGGTTTGCGTAAAGGATAATAATTCCGTTTTTGTTGTAAAAGTAATTACTATGTTTTACTTATTCGCCCGTTATCTTATTATTTTTCTAAATAACTTTATAATGTATGCTTGGAAGCTTTTTCGATCGATCGTATTATTTGTAAAAAAGATGTCGTTTTAGGTATTTAATAAATCTTTACCTTTAAATTATAACGTTAAAGTTTTGGTTCCGATCAGGCATAATATAATTCGATTAACAGCTTTGTAATATACGTTGTTAGGGTTTAGGTTAAATCGGGCGAGTCGAAATATTGCAAATAATATATCAGGTCGTATATTAATTACAACATATAGGATAAAACCGATCTTTTTTTGGTATCTGTTAACGGAACCTAAATGGGTTAAATTAAGATTTAGCAGTAGTTCGACGCTTGTTATTAGCGTATTTAGGAAGTTATTCAAACTTTTCTTTAGAATTAGGTTAATTAATTTATTTATAAAGTTTAATTAAAATAGCTAGATTTTTCCGTTAACCTTATTTTTGATCACTTCGATGCCGAGGAACTATTGTAGGTCCTTACCCCTTATAAGGGTATACCGTTCCCGTATTTGTTAGATCAACTGATCGGCGAGGCCTTTATCGTTCTTGCGGTACGCTGTAACAATATTGTCCATAAAGAAAAAGATAAGCATCCCTTAACGAGTAAAATAGCAGGGTTCGTAAGGAACGGGGTTAAGCCTTAGTTTTTTAAATGTCCTAGTAAAATCCTTTTGCCATAACAAAAGTAATTCCCTTAGTCCGTATAATACCTTCCTAATTAAACAAATCTTTTTACGTTAAGGGTATCTTAAGGACGTTTTTATATATATTTCGTAAAGTAAATTCGCGTTAACGAAGGCGTTTACAGGTTTATACTGTTTAAGCTTTAGGTTAAACTTAGCCGCGATAACGATTAAGATTCGAAACGACCTTCCAGCGAGTATGGATGCGTATATATCGCTATAAGCGTTTTTTAGCTGTTAATCGCTTCGTATAACGAGACGGGCTTTGTATTTTTGTAACTAGCTATATTTATCGAACTTGTAAACGTATACTTATATACATCTTAAAACCTGTTTCCCTTTAGTACTTTTGGAAGATTAATTAATAACTTTTTAGGATTTTATTTTCTTATGGTTTTATAAATAAGCTTTTTCGGCTTTACGGAATATTTTTCCTAACGGGTATATATTTAGCTTTTTATAGCCTTGCGGCGGTAGCGGTAAATTACGCTTATATACCCGGTTTTGTAACTTAAATACCTTTTTGTATATTAAAGTATTATAGCTTTTTCGATTAAGGTAGCGCGTATTTTGGGTAATTAATTTTCCTAAATTTCCGCAGTTTACCGGCCGGTTATCGTACGTATTAATAAAGGGGGTTAAACGTTCTGTATTAAATGCGGTTTCCCATATCTTATAGTTGCTTTTAATAATACCTTTTTGGTACGGAACGTACGGGGGGTTTACGCCGATTTCCCGTAGAATACTTTCTTTTTTTACCGTTATTCTGGGTTAAACAATATAAAGGAAGTTTAGAGCTGTTTCGATTTTTTTCGTCGGCGTAATAATCGTAGCAGTTATTAAGGCAAACGTTAATGGAAGTAATGGTTTAAAGGACAAAAATGGCTCGAACATAACGGTCGTATAAAAGTAATCAGTTCTTAAAAAATAGGTTTGTTTTATTCCATTTTATGCGCTTTTTACGTTAGTATCTTTTTGGATTTATTTTTTTTTGTTTAGCCGGTAACTGAATTATTCCGCTTAAGTTTTTTTTTTTTTTTTTTTTTTTTTGCGAAGGTATATGATAACTATTAGCTTAATTAGGTATTTTTACTTATCGGAGTAGTTTTTAAAGCATCTTTTCTGTAACGTGCAAAAGGTTATCTTTTAAATCTTTAATATTACCTAAAAAGGTGGCCTTTTCGTTGAATTGTACGTTTCGAATAACGATAACCTTATTAATCAGTAGGTTCCAAATCTCGTAAATATTCGTAAATCGGTAACTAACGAGGTAACCTATTTATGCTTTAGGATTTAACTTTTAGAGTTTTTGCTTTTTTTTTTTATAGCGGCAGCTATTATAACGTAAGCTATATAGTTATACGTTCGTAAGTAAGCTTATTAAGGTTTTCGATTAAGTATTGCAATACCGTTTTTATACGCTAGGTAAGTATAGTAAACTTTATATAGGCTTTATTAAAAAGTGCGTATTTAGGTATACGATTATATAAATATATTGCCGTTTTAAGGATATATACGATTAGGAACGAAGGTAACTTACCGTTATTTCGCACCGTAGTTGCTTTTTTCTTTATTATACCCCTTAAACGCTTTATACCTTTATTTTGGGCTTAGGTATACGGTATTAAAGGTTTAAGTTTAATATTAAAAGGAAGCGATTAAAGTATATCCCGAAGTTGGTAATTTTTCAAAATTTCGTTATCGCATTCGATTACCTATAGGAAGACCTTATTTTAGTTCTTTAAAACCTTTAGAAGGTATCAGAACGCCGTAATTAATATATCCTGCTTTCGATTTTTAAGGTAAATATTCCAGATAAAGCCTAAGTACCTGTCGGTCGCAAACATAACGTATTTATACCTTTTAGGGTCTTTTTTAAAGTTTATGAAGTCGACGGCGATTCGCTATTTTAATCGGGAAGCTCCTTTTTTTGGTTCGCGGCGTATTAACTTTTTGGCTTTCGCTTTATTATATGCTTAATATTCGACTATTGTAGGATTTTTTAGGCGTATTCCCTTTATATAAAACTGCAATTGGGCGATAACTTTAGGTCCTGGATATTTTAATTTTAGGTGCTATATTGTATCGTTACCGATTCGTAGTAGTTTCGCTGTATATAAGTTAACGTTTTATTTATAAGTTATTAAGGTTGCATGGGTAATTATTGCGTTAATATTTTCCAGAATAAATTAATTAAATTTGTTTATTAACGTAGCAATTACTTAATCGTACTTGTTTCGAATAAAGTTGTTAGTTTTTTTGTTATTTTACCAGTACCCCTTTTTCCGGAGTTGCCGGAAAGATACCAGGTTATATGCAAAGTTTTCGCAATATGCTACGTCGTATAGATGTAACGTTTTCGTATTATTAAAACTTCGAAATAATATATTAACTTTTCCGTACCTTTTGATCGGTACGAAACTGTTGCCTGCGTATACTCCGTCGCTTTATACGATTAGTTTGAAATTTAGAAATTTGTTAATAAGGTTAAAAATATATATCGTAATCTTTAAGTTTAAAATAGACGAATTCCTTAAGGGGTAAAACGTAACGTTTTTTACGTTACGTTGATCAGAAATCAAGAAGTACGTTAGGATTCGCTTTATTTCTTATAAAAGTTAATCGGTTTCTTGGGTATTTAGCTTTTTTATGAACTTTGATAAACGGTTAATCTTTTCCTTAAAAAATTAATCGGAAGTAATTCGATTTTGGACGAATGTAATTATCCGATCGTTAAAGCGGAAATATAATGGAGCTTTGCCAGGGAATGCATAAAAGTAGTAGGATAATATATGGAAAAGGTTTAAGCAGGTTTTATAACGAATATTTCGCGTATTTGATTTTTAACGTTTTCGTTTGTTATCTTTATCCGTATTGGAACCTTTACGGTTATTACGTTTCGACTTACGTCCTGGGGTTCTTTTTCGTTATTAAGGGTTAATATCTTTAATATCGTTTTAATTAGGATTATTTTGATTAAAAGGGCCTGTAAAGGTCCTTTAAAAGGTCGGAAACGTTTCCTTAATATTTCGTAATAATGTAAATAAGGGATGGATTATAGTTTAATAATCCAAAAGGCTGGCAGTTATTTTTTGGTAATTAATTGTATCGTTATCGATCTCGGTTTTCTTTATTATTTGGAAGGTAGATATTTAGGACCTTATAATTAGAGCTATAGTTATATATAGGTCGTTAGCCTATATAGTTGTTATTTTCGTTTTTGGAACGTTATAACGTTATTTTTAAGTTATTACTTTTTGCTATTTTACGATTTATTCGTTTAATTTCTTTACCGATTTCGAAGTTTGCTTTAGCTTTTTACGGTACTTCCGTTGGGTGTTATTTATAAGCCTGCTGTTATATACCTTGCCGGTTTCGGCCAAAGCGGCGTACTATTTCCGTAAATTCTTTTTCGGAAGGAAATTTGTTTTTTTGATCGTTAAAGATATAAATTCCAGGATTTATTTCGTAAGGTCGATGACGCTTTTACGAAAAGTATCGTATTTTCGATTTTCGTAAGTATAAGCCGTATATTCCTATATATAAACTTATCTGCTTTCGGTTGTTATTTTAAAGATATTTATCGGATAATTTATATGATCGACTTTTTCGATTTGTAAGGTTCCTTCGGTAGATGAACTGGCTGCCCGTATAGTCGTTTGGCGAATTCGTTTCTTTAAATAAAAGGTTATATCGGGTTTAGTAGGTTTGACAGGTTATGGGTTATTTTGATCAAGATTTATATAGTCCCAAATTTCGAACGTATACGCTTTGGTTTCGAATTTGCCTTTAAAGCGATCCTAGTCCTTAAGTTCCTTGTAAATAACGGAAGACGTTAACGTTAACGCATTGGTCGCCATTTTGAATAATGAAGTACATTAATAATTTATATTGATGTATTACTTATACCGTTTTAGCAGCAGCTGATTAATTGATGATAACGCAAATTTAGCGGATAAGACTTTTAATTGTCGGATATAGGGGACATCAGTTGTGTTGTATTGATGACTAGTTGCAGGTGCTTTAAATCGTTCACTGCAGTTTATATGGAGACTAGCCACGGAACATATGAGTTCCGATCAGAGGGAGCCTTTCCGTATATGGAGGTGCTAGCGCACCCCCTGCTAGCTGACAGTATCAAAATGTAGCCCTCGTTAAAAGCTACATAATTATATATGGCTATACGTTCCTAGCCATTTGGTTATTAAGATATATGGCTTTGAAGCCGGATATATCCAAAGTTCACGGGTTGTGTTGCAAAAAAAGTGTGTGATTCAGAAGCTAAGTGGGGCCCCGACACTATGATTCGAAATGGGAGTACCTCAGCAGCGATAAAGCTACACAATAAGCGGTAACCGCTTGTAAGGTTCGTGCTCTTGAAAATATAGGACCTTGATAACCAATCAAATTAATCCATAGTAATATACATCCATTTGCACCTAAATCTTGCAGTGATGTTTGTACCAACATATATCATTGGTACAAATTGGTACATCACATACATCGCAACGAGAGCGCACCTTTGGTGTTGAAGCCCGATTTGCAACGCCGTTTCCTGCCACCTTCAGGCCAATTCGGCGTTGCCCTAGCCAGTTATGGCCTAAACAAGCGGTTGCTAACCGTTATTCATGACAAAAAGTTAGTTTGCACCAACAGTTGCAACCCGCGTTGCACCGCGTTCCCCAATGTATCAGCCCAAAGTGGACCTTTTCCCATATATGGTTAGCGCGAAAGCCGCTACCGCTTATTTTGTAGCTTTATCGGAGCTGAGGAGATATATGAGTCTTAATATTGCCTGATAAGCGAACAATAGCAGACCGAGCAAGGAATGGGCCTCCTGAATAAGACGGACAGAGCCTTCACATTTTAGACCGATGCAACATAACAGTTTGCCGCGTAAAGCTGCTAATTTGCACTGCCGGATAATGTACCCGACTGAAGGCCAACCGTGTGCACCTATAACAATTCACCACAGCAAACTAGCGGGCGTGTTGCCTTAAAATGCAACTAAGACTTCGTGCAGCATTGCGTATCGGTCAATTTATGCTGATCCGAACCCACATCTGAAAAGACATTGTGAGTGTAAGCAGTTGGCCTTCCGTCGGATACATTGCCTGGGCAATACAAACTCGGGTCCTATCCACCACCTAAGCCGCCAAATCAGTCTATTTTTGCCCAGATCGTTTTTGGTCGCATCTTCTATGGAAAAGTGACTTTCTAACCGTCTCTTTGCATCCTGAGCCTGCCGACCAAGGTAGTTGTTGCTCTGCATGCCGACGATCTGTCAGGTGACATATCATTTGGTGCCAATGCAGAAGACAGTCGCTCTGTCGTCAACCTAAGCGCATGTACCGTAATAGGCTTTTCTGAAGCAGGATATCACGCCGCATGGGGAGGCGCAGTCCGGACAAGCCGTGACGAGCCACAGACAAGCAGCAGTCGCACACCCCGCAAGAAGATGTGGCCTGGGCGATCTTGGCGGATTTCGTTAGTCCAAAGTCCATGGACTAGCAAGGCGTGTTCCATTGCTTCCATACCTACAGATACCGTTGGCCTCAACCAATAGCCCGCAGTGCTACTCGGGGCAGGCTGCATCGGGCTCCTGGCGAAGTGCGGATCATGGGCTAGATGCATAGGACCGCCCAACATCAGATGTTTGCCATGGAAGGCAGAGATGTGCACAGTGGACTGCCGCATCGAGGACGACAATTCGTGCCTTATGTGAGGCTCTCACCAAAGTTAGGCCAGGTGATCAGTCAACCGGACTAGCCACGTCACGTTAATGGCCGGTCCATTCCAACAATTTTCACCGATTGACTGAATGCAATGCTGGTTCATAGCGATGTAAAGCGCGAAATCTAATGATTGACAGCTGAAACCATGCAAGAATTCTCGGATCCGGTCGCATGAAGGATCACATCTTCTTGAAAGGATGTGATTTGAGAAGCATATAAAGATCGCTAGCACAATTAATTGCTTTACTGGAACTCTTTTCGTACCTAAGGTCCTGTTGGGCTCGGAAGGGTGGGCGCTCGAACCGTTATTTGTTCGAGCTTATTTAGCTATATATGGTTACATTCCGATAGGTGCGCAAACAAGATCAGCAGTCCATAGAAGCAGGCTAAGCAGAGGCCAGACGCAGCAAATGGAGTCCATCTGGGGAGGGACAGAACGGTATCTGTTTTTGAATAGAAGGTTTGAAGTTGATCGTGCTATTTGTTTATGTATTTATCATGAATAAGGTCTTTCCCAAATGCTATGCTCCTCTTTATACTTTCCTCGCTATGTAACTGTCAGAGATTTCGGTACAACAGCATGAAAGACTAGAAGAAACAGTCTCGCAAGTAGGTAGCAGTACATTAGACCAGTAACGCCTGGCCCTTTTCCACTATGTGGGAGGGAAAGGGAGTTATATATACACCTAATACCCCTGTATAGCCCCTGTATAGCCCCTTTCTAGAGCATTCCTCCTTGGCACGTAACAGTAACCTAGTTTAAGCCAAACCGCCATGCCTTTTATCATGTTATGCTGGTTTCCGGCCTTCCGTAACCTTTTGCATTAAATTGTAATTTGCAACAACTCAGTGTTACTTGCCTTCTTGTGCATTAACTTATTTCCAAAGTTGCAGAAAAGGGCTATCGTTTAAGGAGGAATCAAGATTATGTGCAAATAAAATGCCATTATATTAGCGTGTAGTAACTGATGTTAAAGTAATAAAGACACGGATTATACAGGAAAAGAATAAAGATGCTTTGATATTTATATATGCAAGAACCTTTGGCTTAGATACATACCTGTTAGAGAAGATCCTGTAAGGCCGGCGAACCTTTCGTGATTCCAATCCTCACTTTCTGGGAAAGTAGGCCATACTGATTGATTTGATTTTCTCCCGCTTTATCTGCCCAAATCCTAAGTTCTTGTCGACTAACCTTTTTCGAACCACATATGGTCTGCCGTAAGGCAACTGACGAGGCCCTCATGTTCAACATATGGATTGCTGAACTCCCGTGATATCCCTGGCTGGACACTACTCTCTATTCAGAATAATTTTTCTTGTGATTTACTTATCTGCCGGCCAATCTATCTTGTCTAATCCATTAATGATTCTACTGGATCTAGATATAATTAACTTTTATCTCCGTAGACTGTGATGCGATAAGCCTACCTTATATGGATTTTTTTTTTTTTTTTTTTTAGCTTCGCGCATTAGGTTCTGTTGGGGCCTTTGTTCTTATCTCGAAAAGGAGGCCTTACCTACTCTTGCCGCTTGACGTAGTCCTGTTAGGATATATGTGTAATTGCGTGAAAGGCTAGAAGAAGTAGATTCGCAGGTAGGTAGCAGCAAATTAGACCAGTAAGGCCTGCCCCCTTTCCAATACATGGGAAGAAAGGGGCTCTACATATATACTTAGCAACCGCTAGATAGCCCCTATCTAAAAGATTCCACCTTGGCACGTAACGGAATCACCCGCTTTCCGTGGTTCTGTTCTCAGGACCACGCCGTTGCCGTCGCCGTCACCTTGCTGGAAGGTAGCAGGCCCATCGGAAACTTTTTTTTAGTATTGTAAGCCTTACGTACCCAGAAGGCTTCACCTTACACCTACCCCACTACCGTACATTTACTACGCTGCCATACCGCTACTCCGGACCTGCTTACCAGCTGCCGAGCCCCAAAATTGGCTCTGTCGGGGTCCTCATTTCCCTAAAGCCCTAGCCCAGCACGAGGGTAGGGAACGGCCTGCTACCGTTAAACACCCCCTTCAATAATCCCAATATAAGTTCCACTCATTAGGCCCTTTCTATCAATTCGCTACGGGTGGCTAATAGGTCCCAATAGTAACCTTTACCTGTAGCTTTAGGGTAAGCCGTACTAGCAAGCGCATAAGCCGGGTCCTTTCCGATACTTCGTTGGGATCCCCAATCTCTACCGTCTCGAACCTATCAAGGAACGCGGAAAACGTTTCGCCTAGGCGCCAGTCCGGCCGGTAGCCATATCTCCAGCTTCCCCTACGACACCACTGTTAGGTCGCTATCCTTTTCCGTGGCGAAATATCTGGCCCACCGGTTGTTAACGGGGCCGGCGAAAAAAACCCTAACGTATATAAGGCGGTCGACGTCCCCGTTAAAACCGAGAGAGGCGAAACGACCCTTTAGGTTACCAAGAAAGGTAACTAACTCCCGTTAAGAAAAAGCCTCGGTACGTAAGGGTGGGCAGGGGTATTTAGGTCCCTTGTCCCTCACTAAGGCTTCGCGCCCTTTTATAAGGGCGGCCCTTACCTACCACGTTAGCTTCATTTAACTCAAAAGGGGGTCTTTCTCCTTTTTCAAGGGCCGCTAGGTATTAACGCTTCCGTTGAAGCCGCCGACATTCCCTCGCTTCTTAGATCTGGCGGTCCAGCTATTTGTCCGTTAAAGTGGTAATAGTTTCAGGGAGCGATTCGGCTGATGTATTTAACGGCGCCAGGGTAGCTGTTGCCGAACTGCGAGCCGCGGGGACAAAAACGATAAGGAAAAAAATAAAAGACTATCTTCTGCCTAACGGGCTGTGCGCTGGGTAAAGGCGTTACTATGTCAGGATATATATGCAACAGCGTAAAAGGCTAAAAGAAGCAGTCTGGCGGGTAGGTACTAATAGGTTAGACCAGTAACGCCTGTCCCCTTTCCAATATATGGGGAGCAAAAGGGCTCTATATATCCGCTTAGCAACCCTTATATAGCGCCTATCTAGAAGATTCCACTTGGCACGTGACAAGTCCTTACCGGCCCTTGTTACATGGCCCCTCAGCTCGGTCGAGCGTGTGGCTTTATACAGGTCTCTGCAGGAGTCGCGATCCCTCTGTAGGCAGCGGAGAAGCTGGGATACTGATGCGCGAAAGAACAGCCCTCTGTCAGGGTATCAGCTACCATGTCCTCATTTCACTGGCACTGTTGCAAGCAAGAGTTGCATTAGGAAAGCATAGGGCTTGGACTGGCCACCTTTGAACAGATATTGTTCTTTATGGTGAAGAGCATCCCTTATCTGAGCTGGTCTCCTCGATTATGGAGCTGGACCTATCTTTGGGTCCTGAATTTCTGCTCATCCTCGAGACAACCCTCAAAATGCATAGGCTCAAGAGGATTGCTAAGGAGTTTGCGAAAGCGGTTCACCATAGTGGAAGTAAAAGTAGTCCTTATCCGTAAACACGAGTTCGGGATTCCAGTCGCTTTAGCGATAATTGACCCATGGTCGAGACTCTGAATCTTTCCTCAAACGAGCGATTCTCCATAATCCCGTCTTCCCTACCCGTACTGACCCGTCGACTCTTCCAACGCAAGCTGATCTCCGCCGACTCCCGACCCGTAGGAGTGATAATTGGCCTCCTCAAAATATTTCAACGATGTGCTGCCTAGCATTCGCAGGCGCATTCGCGAGAGGCCCGACATGACTAGCAGGGGACCGCGAAACCAGGGTCAGCCATGATCGCGCGATGCACAGCCTTTGAATGAGGGACTTGGGCAGAGATTATTAAAGTTCGCGATACGCGTTAAAGCAAGGATTAACGTGGAGCCGGGAGATCTGAAACAAATGATAGACGAGACGCTGACGAGCAGACACTAGCGAGGCTCCAGCACGGCGGACCTGCAGTGATAGCCCGGCCCCCATATTGAAGAGGCGTCGTTGCCGAATTAGAAGGTGATGTCAGATATAGGGGACATCAATTTATTTAGCCGAGCCACGGAACATATATACTTCGATCAGAAGGTGGTCTTTTCTTATTTGGCGTGCTATGGCACACCTGGCTAGCTGACATTAATAGGTTATCTATCTAAGGGGTAAGCAAAGTTGATGTAAGCTTCCTTTATATTGGATTCAACGATCCCATTGCCAGCCCAGTTCCCAGCCCAGTTGCCCATTTGCCCATATGCTTCCTCTGGTAACAAGGCAAGTCATGGAATCATAAATATGACAAGCTTAGTTTAGAGACGCATTAAACAGCTGTAAAATGCAATGGGCTTGCGAGCAATTATCCTTTGACGGGGACGGTGGTTGCCTCGAATAGCTTTTTGGCAAGGCTCCCCGACATGACATATACGACTACAAGCATTAATGGATCGATACATTATGTATAGGCATCAATGCAACAATACCTACCATTTGCCTAAACGGGGCGGGAATTTTGAGCAGCTGCGGTGTACTTAGGTACCTCTAATTAAGCCCCCACCATACATCGACCCCCCACCTGCATGGAGCTGTTCCCCCACATTCAAGGGCAAAAGCTACTGTACCATTTCATATCGTCAATTTGAACCAAGTCAAGCAACATTTGCAGCTTTACGAGTGTACGATCATATTGGCCTCTTGAGCATTACTCAACATCTATCTTCATTCGTACGCTCATCTTTGCCATTTCAGAAATTTTCTGTGTCCTCCCGTATCTGAAGCCGAAGATGGCCTCCCAGAAGGTGAGCGAGGCCCTGTCCCAGCTGCAAAACTCGCAGGACCAAGCTGCCGGCTTCGATTCGCTCCTTTCGAACCTCAATTCGCTATCGACACCGGAAACGCTCTCGGACGACCTCAAGATGATCCTCGACGCCGTTTTCGCCAGCAGCTCGCTCGGGATCGTGGCGCAGCGCTCGATCCTCGCAACCCTCGTCACGGTGCTGAAGTCGTCCGACAACCCGGAGCTCTGGATCGAGGTGGGCCAGCACGCGCTTTCGATCCTGTCGGGCAACCAGACGGGGGCGACGACGTTCGTGGACCAGGCGGTGGCGGTGCGGGAGCTCGTGGCCGACGGGCACGAGGCGAGCGAGGACTACCTGTCGGCGGCCCGGTCGCTGGCCGAGATCCCGCTCGAGTCGTCGCAGCGCCGCGTCAGCAACGAGGACCGCGTGCGCGTCTGGGTCCGCATCGTGCGCAACTACCTCGAGGTCGACGACACCACCGCCGCCGAGACGTACCTCAACAAGCTCAAGAACGTCATCTACACGGTCGACGACCCGGCCCTGAACCTGCACTTCAAGCTCTCGCAAGCCCGCATCCAGGACTCCAAGCGCGAGTTCCTCGCCGCCAGCCAGGCCTACCACGACATCAGCTTCTCGCCCGCCATCTCCGAGGACGAGCGCCTGCACACCCTCAGCATGGCCGTCAAGTGCGCCATCCTCGCTCCCGCCGGACCCCTGCGCAGCCGGGCCCTCGGCAGGCTGCTCAAGGACGAACGGTCGCCGAATCTCGACGAGTTCGGCATGCTCGAGAAGATGTTCTTCGACCGTCTGTTGGCCCCCGCCGAGGTCGGCAAGTTCGCTCAGGGCCTCGCGCCGCACCAGCTCGCCACGACGTCCGACGGATCGACGGTGCTGGCCAAGGCCGTGGTCGAGCACAACCTCCTGGGTGCCTCGAGATTATACAGTAATATCGGCTTTGAAGCGCTGGGGAAGCTCTTGGGTCTGGACGCCGAGAAGGCCGAGGATACTACGGCGAGGATGATTGAACAGGGCCGCTTACTAGGCCGGATCGACCAGATAGAGGAGATCATATGGTTCGAAGGCGGCGAGGCGTCGGGAGAGAAGGGCAGTGGTCGAGCAGAGGTCACAGTGGGCAAGGAGATGCGACGATGGGATGCCAACGTGCAGGGCTTAGCAGAGGAGGTTGAGAACATTACAAACGCGCTACAGCGGGAGTTTCCCGTAAGTGGATCCTGTTACTCCCATTGTACAAGGCTAACCAGCGTTCTAGGATTTCGTTGCAGCGAATTTGGTGGTGTAGAGCACCAAATAGACACGGAACATGGGTTCATTAGCTCGGAGTTCGGGGGTACGGCGCAAGGAAGACATGATGAGGTTACGAAAGATCTTTACAGAGAGCGAAGAAGACGCATAAAAGGGATATGCCAACTCCAGGGTACGTTTTAGTTTAGACGGATGGGATAAGGAAGAGGACAAGGCACCACGAGCAGGTGGCGAACGACGACGAAGACAATGCTCTTATTAGTTAGTTATTCAATCGAGGTCGCTCTTCCTGACGACGATGTAGCCCTGGCTCAACAGTTTGTGATCGCCCCTCTCCTCCTCGAATATAAGCCCCTCGATGGCCCGTCTCTGCCGCGCGTCGCTGACCACACTGCTGATGTCGGTGTCCTGGGCCTCGGCCAGCCTCACGATCTGCGCCAGCGCCTCGGCGATTCTCTCCCCCATGAAGCTGTAGCCCTCCGACGTCAGGTGCACGCCGTCGGGCTCCCAGATTCGCGCTCGCTGGGCCGGCGGCATCGCGTTGTAGGGCAGCGCAGAGAAGAGGTCGAAGTGGAAGCTGCAGTGCCAATAGTGTTTAGTTACGTACCTCCACTCTGGACTCTCAAAAACACACAACAGAATTACGCACATATACAGCGGCAGCGGCAGTACCATGTAGTTCTAGAGATAAGACACAATAAAGCACAACGAGACAAAAAGGGAACGTAGAAAAAAGAGGAACTCACAAGTTGTGCCGCTTATACGTCCTGATGAACTCGTTGATCTGGTCGCGCTTCGCGCGCGTGGCCGGCGAGTCGCGCTTGGCCTCGGGGATCGTGAGCGCGAGGACCCTGCCGCCCCGCGAGAGCGCGACGTCCCACGTGCGCCGGAGCCCCTCGACGACGGCCTCGGCGGGCGCCGACCAGGCGATGTCGTTGGTGCCGCCCAGCACGATTGTCCAGTCGTAGCAGCGGCGGCTCGGATGGCTCCTATCGCCGCGATCGCCCTCGTCTTTGGGATCCTGTTGTTTGCCACCGTCCCCTTCCGCCGTTGGCTGGGGTTCGGCGTCGGACTGCCGCCGCCGCTGCTGCTGCTGCGGCTGCTGCTGCTGTTGCTGTCCCTGTCCCTGCCGCGGCGCGCGATGGGGATGAGGACTGCGACGGCCCCACGCCTTCTGCATGCGCCGCTGGAACGAGCCGCGGGCCACCTCGTCGCCGGGTACGCCCTCGACCTCGCAATAGACTTCAATATGCGACAGCGCCTCGCCGAGCTTCTCCTCCAGCTTGCCCGCGTACGGGTCCATCGACGGCCATCCCGCAGTCAGGGAGTCGCCGAAGCAGAGGATCCGGAGTGGCGTTCTGGACATTCTTCTCCCGCTCTTAAGACCGGCTGTTGCTGGTGGTAAGGGAGAAGACGAGCGACGGAGTTGAGGCAACGGAAAGCGTTGGAGCGGTCTTTTGATGATATTATCACGCTCGGGGTATAGGTAGGTAAGAGAAGGGGTGGTTTGGCTGGTATGGATGGGATATAAGAGAAGATTAGGTAGATGGCAGGGAATGCTAGGTGATAAACAAGGTAGATAAGTAGTTGATGAGTTCGTAGGGCTGATTTAAGCTCCCGAAACTGTGGGGCCGAGGTGGGGATTCTCGGTGGGGAGCCTTGCGGCTTTGGCATGGTTAGCACCCCCGCTTAACTGCCTAATTACGTTATCAGTCACACTTTGGGCCCAATCTAATACCTCGGCTACCTTCGGCTACCTGAATATAATGTATCAAGGCCATTAGCGAAGACGTCGTCTGAATCAAATCCAAATAGTCATAAGTTTATGTTATCCGTAGCCAGATGAAATAAATACTCCTTTCGCGCTACATCCTTATTATTCGCTTTTAACATTTTACTACTGAAAATGACGACAGCTCGATTATTTTAGCCAGAGCCTGCAACTAAAATCCGCATAATTCCAATTCTTAAGAATCTCACAGACGGCAAGCTGTAGAACTAATAATGTTCCCGCCGGATGCCCTTCTGGCCTCTTCTCGGCGCGACTAAACTCCCCCGTCTCAATGGCTTCGAGGGCGTCCCCTCGATGCTCTCCATGTCAATCGCATCCCCCGTCTCCATCTCGTCCCTGTCCCGCCCGTCAAACAAACTATGTCAGAGTTCCTGACGTGCCTTGTCTTTGTTTAGGATAACGATCCTTTGTAGGGAACTTCACTGCACCCGGTTCCAAGAGCATATGACTGTACTCTGGGTTTCTGATGACGGTCTGGAAGCTGTTATGTGACAGTCCAGACGGCTTTGACGGTTCCCGCCTTTGCCGACAGGCCATTTCTGGGAGGTGAGCGAAACTCATCCATCAGCAGTTCCCCGAATCGTCTCGACTTTCGTCTGTACAACTTGCTCATGGTGTCGGCCTTGTGCAGTTCTTCTTCCACGGCCTGCTGAACTTGTTCGGCCAGCTATCAGATGGAAAGACCTGGAAAGGCTAGACCTGTACGCGTAAACGTATACATAATTATAGACGTCATATATCTTCACTAGAGCCTTCCGTGGGGCTTCGAAGTGGACTTTGAAGCAGTCATTTTGGCTACTTTCGAAGTCTTATCCTTCCAGGATTTAGAGGCCTTTTCAGGGAAAAGAAAGTAGCAGTCAGTTGTTGAGTGAGATAGAAGCTTGCAATGGCCACACATCTTCCCCTTTTTGGCTTTGTAACTAGTTCCTTTCTCTCTGAGAACAACTCGTCGTCTGTTAGTCCCTTTAGATTCGTCAATAATAGACGAAAATAGGGATTCAACAGAATAGGCCTGAGGGTTGTGTCGAAAAACCTGTGTTATATTTTGGACGAAAGTGTTCCATTCTTCGCCCAGGCTGTATAAAACCCAGGCTATAACAAACTGGCGAGGAAGGGTTATACCCTTCGATTCAAGTTCATCGACAAGGGTTTGAACCTTATTAAGGTAGGCTTCGATAGAGTCGAAGTGATCAGGACTAGAAGTAAATAACTCTTTGAGAGTTAAATATTCGGCTCTACAGCCTTCAGAGCCGTATATCTCTTTGTACTTCTCCCAGGCTTCTTTAGCCCCGTTGATATGCTTGATATTCAGGAGGGGTCCGTCTTCAGATAGGAGACGTATAATAGATAAAGCCTTATCATTGTCGTCTTGGGTTATTCCCTGATCAACAACGGTCTCTATAGCCTTTTTCAACCCACATTGGAGTAGGACAGATTCAGCCCGTATAGACCAAATAGGGTCGTTGACAGAGCCCTTGAGCAGTGGGATGTTGAATTTGTTGATCGACATGGCTTCGGAACGGCTTGAAAAAGAGTTAAAAACGAGATAGGGGAGAAAGAATAAGGTAAAGTGGTGTTGTAGATGTATATAGCTTTCGAAACCGGAATAAGGTTGTGTGGTTGCCAAATTGAGAAGAACGGGCAGTTGGCTAGTCCGAAAAGGGTTTAGTTTTAAAGAGGAAAGATGGTCAAAGCATTGAATCCGTGCGTTGAATCCGTGCGTTGATGGGTGACGATATAGCTATCGGAAGGGTTCGATCAGCTTCCAACGGCAATTAGTCGTTGCAAGCCGGGCTCATAACCTCTATGAGGTCAATGGACGTATAATGAGGTTGCCCTGTAGGAACAGATGAGGTTGCCCTGGAGGATTTAGTATGAGAAAAAGATGCAGGATAGACTCAAGGAGGAACAAGTGAATTCTCAGGTGATGTCGCAGCAAGATGAGGAAGTGGAAGCAGATAGGAGGAAACAGTATATAGTGGTTAGTCGACTGAATCTAAGGATTGCTAGCTAACCAGCGGACCTAGTTGGGAGATATGGATGTATTTATATTCGTCAGGACCCAAGGATTCCACCAATGTTGAGTATAACATCATAGCTGTTGATATGGGCCCAGAAGGGCTCCAGTGAAGATATATGACGTCTGTAATTACGTATAGGTCTACGCGTACAGGTCCAGACCTTTCCAGGTCTTTCCATCTGATACCAGCTCCTGCTGCTTTCTTTCAGCAACTGCTTCCGCGGCGAGCGCTTCGACCATTTTGTGTAGACGTTCTGCCTCGTCACGAAGGCGCTCTTGTTCTAGGACAGACTTTCTTAATTCGGCGAAGAAGTTTAGGGGTTGCTTAAAGGCGTCTTCCTGCTGAGCGACGTAGGGGTCGCGCAGGGGCATTAACTGATCGTTCTGGGGTTCCATTGCTGTGAGATACTTAGCCTAACTAACTCGTTTTCGTGGCTGTTGCCGATTGCTATGTCTTTAGGCCGGTTAATTGACCTCGTGGCGACATACTGCAAATAACAGAAACAGAGGAAGTTTATACTGCGATATCCTTTTCTAAAGAACAAGGATAGAGCAATATTCCGTTAAGTTTGTGTTAATTCTGGTGCGGGCGTTAACTAAGGTAACGTAAGTCGATCCGAGATCTTTGACGAGACTAACATTATTTCCTGCAAACTGGAGATTGTGCGCTAGCAAATAAAATATGTTTTTATCCGCGGAAGTATTCCTGTACTGGGAGATAAATAGGAAGTATCCATTTTTGAGACGATTTATCCAAGGATTCAAGTTCATTCAGCACTGTAAGTATCACAAGTAATAGCTGATGGCTGCTGTAGGGTATCTCGGAAAAAAACAAAACCTAGCCGTCTGATTCGGAACCCTCGAAAAGCTTATTATCCTTAAGAATTCTTCCTTCCCGGTTTTTCCAACAACATCCCCTAGTATCTCAATCTCCCTCAGCTCAACAGCTGTTGGTATGAGACCTAGCCATTTCTTTTTGGTGTATCGTCGGACGCCTGTAGGAATTATTGCGACAGAAGGTGAGGCTGGCCTATAGGAAGCAATAAGGCTACCCTGAACGGCTTAGTATGTGAGATGTGCAGGGTAGACTTAATCAAGAAAGGAGGAAATCTCGGGGTGTGTCGTAGGTGTGTATATTCGCTATATTCGAGCTATGGACTTCCTACAACAGTTTGGAGGATGTATAGGCTATATATATATGCGTGAATGACCGGATTATTGATCATATTACTTACTTTTTAAGCCGTATCTTTTATTATTAATTATGAAAATAAATAATAAAAGCGTATAAAAAGATATAAAAGATATAAAAAGCTGCGTAACCCTTTCCCATGTCGAATAGGGATGGGCCCACTTTTCCGGAGGAAACCTCTGGATTCTCAGAGCGCCGCTGGCAGGGCAGGGAGTGTCCGTATCCGTTCCCGCCGCCCCGATCGCGGACACCCTGGGACATGAGGCGAAGACGTCGTTCCAGAATGCGTCCTAGTCCCGGTGGTCTCGGTGGCCGTCGCGGGAGAGCAGCAGCAGGCCGCTCTTCTCGACAACCTACGCCATCAGCTCATCAACCTACTCACCAATCTGGTCCCGCACGGTTCTGGCGGTCCGGCCTTCGGCCCTCGCCTGCTAGGTGATGACAACGCCGCTCATAAGCGCCCGTGAGAGGCCCTTGGCGGCCTCGAGATGGTCCTCGATCATGACGCGGCCGGCGCTGTTGGCGTTATGCTTTGAAGTTGAGGCCTCCCCGCTTCAGCAGCCTGTGTAGGGATACGGGCCCCTTTCGCTTATGGAGTTTCGCCGTGGTGGGTTGAGCTTGGCAGTTTGGATTGTCAAAGATAGGTTGAATACCTGTTGGATTCCACACTAGATGACCAGCCTTGAGGCTTGGGAACTCCACATCTATATATACACAAGCGGTGTGGGTGGTCATACCCCTTAAACCAACATGGATGATATGTGAGGTGTAGTATGGTTGCGCAGGGTGCAATGTGTGACTTTGTGAGACATGGGTAGTTGGGGCGTTGTTGTATGGTTAAGTGGCAAAAGAAGAATGAAGAGAAGGGGAAAACATGTATGAAAAAGGTGATCTACTGGGGAAGGTCGAACATGTGAGAGAAGGTGAGGGAAGCTATTACATAGGGAATCATTACACGTTGATATTGTTAAAACAGCGCATATACACCTGATGCTTCGAGTTTAAGCTTAATACATTGATACGGAACTCCGTTAATAGAACTCATAATAACCAACAAGTAATAAGTCTTGCAACAAGCCGACCGTCTCGGCGTGGAGACGGAGATAAACAGCCTACAAGCTCAAAGCTTATGACATCTTAATAATAGGAGACGTGGTCATTATACCAGCTCATCTCATACTATGCGAACCGGACATCACACACTGAAGCATATATGGCTGAAGAAGAAGATTATTATCAGTTTGACCTCTAGGAGGCTCTGCTTGGAAAGGGAGGCTTGCGAAGCCTCCTTGAATATAAATAAAAACGGTCACAACCAAGAGAAAGTTGTACCGGAGATGCAAACAGCATTATCCACTAACAGCAAAGCTACAGTAACTAAGCCAAGGCTCAGCTAACAGACTTAGTTTTCAGCTGGGTCTGTCACGTATATCAAGGCAGAGAGCACCAGTCCTGCCAAACTTTGGCAATTCCAAACCACAAATTGAGTAACCAGGCATACCCTTAAATAATAGTGTTTTCCTCGAATCATTACTTAAATCAGGAGCTTTTATTCAGATTTCTGTGCTTCATTTAGGTAGGAAGCGGTAAGCATATAAAGGAATGGGCAGGACAAAAGCATAACCGGCCTGCGCAGCATCAAAACACTTCTTTTTGACAGAGTTAATGCACGAGTGCTCATCGAATTATTAAAATTAAAGGAAATTCTCTATACCATTTGCTATGCTGTAAAATTGTAAGAAGAGGGGTGGGATGGAAAAAGGAAAAGAACGACGTCGATGTCAAGATGCTATGCAATGTTTCCTCCATGTGATCAGCTCAAAACTGTCTTATGCAACCCCAGGCCTCTGAATAATCGTTGGCCGCCTCCCATGGCTCCAGCTTTTGATTCAAAAAAGGACCTGGACGGTATGCCCATAACGCCTCCCGAATGCATAACGCCGATACACAAGAAAGGAATAGGAGAACAGGAAATATATGAATACTCCATAGTAACGAGCTGCCGGATTAGAAAGAAGAAGGCCAATTAATCGTCTCAACAACAATATTAGAACGCTTGTCCATGATAGTGGGATCCGGGGCTATATCGACCTTGCTGCCGCCCTGGGTATTGCCCTGGCGGCGGGCTCTGTGCTGGAGGGTATCGAGGTGGAGGAGCGAATTGTTGACCAGGTGGCGGCGATAGAGCTTGCCCCGGAGGATAACGGGGATCGAAATCATTCCCCATTTGAGGAGACGGGTAACCTAGGGTGGGCGACGACCAGTTACCCCCTTGTTCGTGAGCTCGCGCTCCATAGCTGTCGGGCCCGGGCGACCAAGGCCCGCCGTCTACTCCGCGACCCATATTCGAATACGTTCCAGAGGGTGGCAGTCCGGAAGACCCCATCGGTTGCTGGTATTGTTGGAACGCTTGCTGCTGCTGCTGCTGCTGCTGCCGCTGGCTGATCGCATGTTGAGCAGCCTGACTGCTCCATCCTTGCTTCATCTGTTGCTTCTCGCGCTCCCTTGCGTTAATTGCACCGACGAGCCCTCCCCCGATCGGGGGGCTGTTCTTATTACCCGCCACATTGATCAAGGGAGAGCCGGTGACCCGAGCCACATGCTCTAGTTCGCGAGCCGAGAGATGGTTGTCCGCACCCCCCTGTCCGCCAAGCACAGCACCGGCACCTCGGGAACCAGGGCGTTGCAGTAGCTCGCCAGCGCTGCGGGAACTAGGCCGCTGCGGGAGATCTTGGGAACCGTTTCGAGAGTGTGCAACGCCGATGTAGTCTCCCGTCGGGGTCCGGTTCAAGGGGGGCGTCGGAGTATTGGCGCGGTATCCACTGAGCGAGTTATTGGATGGCTGTCGCTGGTGTGCATACAATGGCGTAGTGGCTGCCGCAGCGGCTCTCTGCTGGACAAACTGTTCGGGAGATATAGAATGAGCGGCACCGACGTTGCCGGCTTGTGGCGAAGCTGGGTGCCAAACAACGCTCCTACGAACCGTGTCATCGGATTCCTGTCGGTTGTGGCCCATACCGAGATCCAGCGACTTCAAGGGTGCCGGCACAGCGCTGGGAGACCGTGGACCGGCACCAGGGGAAAATGGTCCCGTGGAAGATACCGTATTGGCCATCGGGGCTTTCGACTGTGGCATGGCCGCAAGGTTTAAGGTGGGGCCAAAATTAATATCAAGTCCAGCCGAAGGCGATGATACCTCGTCGTTGCCAACTGTGCGTAGAACACCAGCCCTCGGGCGCTCTACCGACGACGCCATGTCGGTGGATGGACGACTACTCGCATAATCCGGACTGTCGGTGGATGCGCCATCGTCATAGTGGCTGCTTGAGTGGCTTATGCCGGTGTTCTGACGATGTACGCCGAGATCACCGGCGGGGTACGGCCGGACTTGGTCCAAAATACCCGGATCTATGCTAGGTGCCGTAAAGCTGCCGGTACTGGATGATGGGGTTTCGGGAGCGCTGCTATTTTGGGCCTTTCTGTTCTGAAGGCTGTCGCCGCGCGTTGGAATGGGCTTTCTGTGGATGGGAGGAGAAGTATTAAGGGGGGGGAGAGGGCCACGGTTGGGAGGGGACCGTGGTCGCCCTGCGCCGCCAGGACCGCCAGGGCCTGGCGGCCCGTGCGGAGGGCCTCGGTACATATTAGAAGGTTGGTTAGGATAGCCGCGGCCTGGAGGCATGTTATGCGGGGGTGGTCCTCTGCCTGGAGGTGGCATGTTCGGCGGAGGCATTCTTGGGGGGAAGTTGCCCTGTTGCGGGCCACCGCGTCCCATAGGGGTGTGGTTACCGGGAGTCGAAGATTGGGAGTTCTGATTTCGCATGTCTGGCGTGCCGGAGCGAGGAGGACCAGGGCTTGGGCCTCGTATGCCGTTAGGAGGCGGGCCCATATGCTGGTTCAGTGGAGGCCTCGAACGATTATTGCCGAGAGCGTGTTGTTCCGGAGGCAGCCCGGCGGAGCGCATAGGTTGGTTATCCCTTAAAGCTTCACGTAATCCGGTATTAGTAGACGTCCCATCGTTGCTGGCGCTGGCGTGAATATGTACCGGTGGTGGACCTCGTTGGTCAAGTTGTTCCGGGAGGGGCCCGCCCCGCTCCTCGCTTCCTTCATTCGCACGTTCATCGTCGCCCACGGGGACGCCGACCGCCTTGGCCAGGTGCGCAAGCGTGGTGCTAGATAGTCGGCTAGTCGCGCGGCGCAGCTCGGGGGCGTGGTAGGGCCGGTTAGCAGGCTTCTGGCCTGGTGCGTGGGAGAAATCGGGCGGCCGGGAGACCGGCTCTGGAGTCGACATGTTCTGCATGGCTCCGAAATCGCCAACCGGCGTGGGTTCCGAGTCCGAGCTGGTGCGCTCGGGCGTGGAAGACAAATCGTTCACGAAATTCCGGGCGGGGTTCGGCCCGCGACCTGACAGGGGGCTTGCCGAATACGGACTGTCCTGGTAATAGCGCGGCTGCGGTGGTTGAGATGCGGTCAGTTGGGAGTCCGACACATTCCTACTGTGGCGAGCCTGTGGGCCTCCCAACGGGGACGGCGCGTTCTGACCGGGAGCCGACTCGTCTCTTGTAGCCGGTCGACTGTTGAGAGAAAAGGAACGAGAGCTCCTCGTGCCTGTAGTGGGAGGGGGAGGAGGCTCGTCCGCGAAGCCGACGCGCTGTTTCGGGGGACTGCCCGCCGACGTACCAAAACTGAGCCGTTTGGAGCGACTCTCCGGCCGTGACCCGGGGTTGCTGCCACCGCCCTCTTCAGCAGCGTTCATCCGCGCGCCCGTCATTTCCTTTAGCGACTTCCTCCATTCCTTTTCGTTCCAGCTCGAGCTGCCTTCCGTCAGAATCAAGCTCGAGACGTCCAGTATCTCGAGATAACCGTAGCGCTTAGACTTGGGCATGGCAAACATCAGAGACCGTTGGTCTAGTACGCTTGCGACAAGCTTCCCCGGTCGTCCGTACAAGCCGAAGGTATCCCAGGTAGGGAACAAGTACTTCAACATCATCCCGAAGCCGCTGACCGCCGGGGCGACTTCAGGCATGACGAACACGAATCCCTCAGTAGAGGACGGTGGATCTCCATGTATCGTGATGTCTCCCTCGATCTTGAGTAGCGTCGACGCGTCGACTAACGACTTGGCCTGCGGGTACAAGGCGTAGGCGGAATAGGCGTCGGTGATGGTCGCTATCGGCTGCATCTTCTTCTGTTTCTTTCCCTCCTTCCTCTGGTCGTAAAACTTGATGGCTCCCTTGAGGATCGGTGCGTGGGAACGGTCGTACGGTGACTTCTTCTTCAGTTCCTTCTGCAGTTTCGCGTATTCCTTCTCGTCCGGAGGTGTAATTACGCACCAGCAGCGCCTCCAAGGCACACCTGCGCCGAACCTGACCCTGACCCACATCTCCACGGGGATGCGCGCCCTCTCCATGATCACACCAATGTTGGGTAGGGATTTACCCTTGCCGGCGATTAAGGCGCCGGTGTAAGCCTCCTGCAGAGAAGAATGCTCGAACATGGCGAGTCGGATGCCGGCGGTCCATTGGATAAGGGAGTGGCGGGAATTGAAATGCAACAGGTAACGATTCCGACCTGCAGTCGATATGCTGAGGATATTCTCAAGCGGCTGTTCTTCATTCGACCTCGTCGGTAGGGAATCAATCTAGCAGCATATAGTCAGCCTCCTCATACCGACCATCATTGAAGCCTAACCGAATCAAGTTTGTCCAGGACTGCGGGGTATAACCATACCATCTTGATGGACGCATCCGTCAGGTTGATGAACTTGGGTAGAACCTCGCCATTCTCGCCGGCCGCATCCAATTCCGCGGCATCCCATAGCGACAAGACGGTACCCACGAGTTGGGCGAAGCATTCGGTCCAAGTGCGATCAGGATTAGGTTTCCCCTCTAGTGGTGCGTTAGAAAGCTCAAGAGCCGAAATGGACACGTGGGGGGCCTGTCTTCCCAAAAACGGTGGTAGACTAGGGACATACGGATATTCTGGTCGTCTAGCTTCAGGAAATAGCCTTCCTGGTATAGTTTGTTGGCGTGACTATTGAGAAAGTGGAAAATCGGCTGAAGCTCGGGGATCGTATCCTCGGTGACATCCATGACGGGCGGTTGGTAGGTCATGATCATCGACAGAGGTCGCGATGATCTGCGGCTTTGCCTCCTGTAGTCACTACGGGTATTGGAAACAGGGAAGTCGTCGGCTACAGGCGAACTCGCATGACTATGGCGCAGCGACGATGACGGAATTGGTGCTGAAGCAGACTCGTGAAAATTAGGTGGTCGAGGCCCGTCTAATAAGGCGCCGTAACTCTTAGTCGAGCTACCGTTAGGATTAGTGATGGTATGTCTCCTGGGATTCTTCTTGATGTTGATGCTGTCGTTGTTGTCGGGAGGATTCCTGAGATAAGCCGAATTCCGATTGGCGTGAGAAGTTTGATTACTTGGCGGTGGTGATGCTGAAGATGACCTTGGTGAAGCGGACCATTGTGACATAAACGAGAGCACTATCCATTGGACAAATAATGATTAGCACAACCGGTCGAATAGACCCACAAGAACTGATGAAATATTCGTACAGCCCCAATACGAGACTTGGGATGGGTTAGGCAACCAAATAAAGGTATATCTAGACCAGCTGAAAGCGAACAAGGGTAAAAAAGGTAAAATGGGGGGGAGGGGGAGCCGAAGCTCCAAACAACCGAAATAGGCATAATGAATTTCGGGAGCAGATCTTACACACGCTGCTGCTACTGACAGCAAACTCGTGGACGGCGAGCCAGGTAGGAAGGGTGGGGGGTTTTGTGGGCAGGCTTATATTAAAAGTGGTGATGGGAGAATTGATGAGAAGTTGCGTATATAGTAGGTAGATATGTAAAATGGCCACATGCAGTACGGCCGATCGCTAAGGCAATGCAACATAAAAAGGGCTGTAGATCAAGTGACTTTGAAGAGCAGACTAACAAGCAACGACGCACAAAGACCGATAGAAATTGGTCAGCTGTGGCGGCCTAAGTCTGAATAACTTCAAAAGTGCACATCGAGGCCACATGCATCTCGGATAAGTATGAGAACGGGGAGTACATGAACCAAATGTGCTTCGATACAAGACGTATGTTAATATCGGAGACGGCCTAGGAAACGTGCCTAGTTGAACAGACCGCTTCGGCCGGATTGTACCGGCATCACGAGCAGCCGTGTTTGCCGGTTTGCTGGTTCGAGCTTCTTGGGTTCTGGGGTCTTGGTATTGATGCTAGGGGAATTGATGCTGGGGGAATTGGGTTATGGCGGAAATAGCGTGGATGCAGATAGGATTCCAGGGGTGTTTGCACGAAGCTCGGAATCAACAAGAAGTTGCTCAGGGTAGATCTGCGTGGAAATACGGGAACGCGGCTGGGAGAACGATTCGAAGTGATACGCAAAGAATCAAGAGCACACATACCTCGATTTTTAACCATCTTGACCTTCGAGCTACCTTTGAACCGCCCTGCAAAAATGACACAGCCTACACCATCTACCTACCACCTCGTACGCTGCGGGACGGCACTCGATCACGCTGCCTCAAGGGGAAAACCGTCGACAAGCTGAGAATCGTACGGCTGGCGGGTCCCACAAGGGACGACTAGGGCGGGATTTCTCGCCAATACTGCGGTGTGTGTAAAACGAAGAGAGACTAAGTTGGTGTTCCAGGGGAGTAGTTTAAATGTAGGGCGGATCGTTGAGAACTCGTCCGGAGGACACGTAAAAAGCGAAGCGGATCGAATCGAAGCTGCACAAAGTAAACAAGCGTAGGTAGGTAGGTAGTAGCCAAGGGAATAAAAGCGGAACGACAAAAGAGAATCCCAAAAATTTCAAGCGAAAGAATCTAGCAAGGGCACAGAATCGTGGATGCAAAGTAGCGGGCGGGAGAAGTTGGTTTTGTAGCTCTCCCCAATTATATCGCAAAAATCTAGCCCAGGCAGGACCAATACGAGAAGGTGGGACGTCCAAAAATGGATAAGACCACGACCTTTCGGAATCCGGGTTGTATTGTCTTGTGTGGGTTGACGTGATGTGAGAGGTAGGCAGGTCCTCTATTGTTTTCAGCCAGAAGTGATAGAAGATTCATCAGAGTTTGAAACTACATGATACTACGACATATCCTTGGTGACCTTTCCCTATTGATAATGCAATGGAGTTGTCGCTGACAGTTGCCTTCGCAGTTTTGGGGACCCTTTAATGGTAGAGAAAATATGGTTGCTGGAAGGAAACGCCCCAAGAAATGCGAATCCAGATATCCAGATGTGTAAGCAGCTACGGCGGGGCGTATTTGGAATTGCCTCAGCGTATCGCCCGCCATGGCTTACTAGGCCTTTTTCCCGGGTGGCCTATTATTGTTATAATAATAAGGGGGAGTCTAACTTCCTTTGTCTATCTTCGCTCTTGGTCCTTGTAAGTCGTGCCAGTAGGAACCGCGGATACGTCGGACTTCCATAGCACAATACCTAGTCTTCGTTGACCCAGCCAAGACTTACAAAGTAACTAGCCTAGACTGTAGTGTCTTCAGCCGTGGTCCACGCTGAGAAATTACGCCGCCGCACCGAGATACTCCCCATCGTCAACGAGCGAAGAGCCCGAAATTTCCTTGAAAGCAATTTACTTTCCGGAGTTGCTGAATTGATGGAATCGTGGTGGACCAAGATCGACGTCGAAGGGGACAGCTGTTAGAGACCATGGTTTCTTACGCAAGTATCAGGACCGGGATCTTCATTTTCTGACCTGGCATCTGGACTGATTGACACAGGCATTGGCGGCGCGCCAGGCTAATAACCATGTTTTTAGGGCGACACTGGTGGTTATCTACGTCATTTTAAGAGGAACTTAAAATGCCATGATGGACCGTTAGAAACCCCATATTCTAGTTCCGAAGGTTAATGGGCTGTCTGATGCCCGACTCAAACTCAACCGCTCGCTTTATCGTCATTTTTATTTCAACTTCGACACGGAGTTTTCTGCACACATGGTGAGTACACAGTGCCCCACGGAGACATTTATAAATTGTAAATTTACACACGTGCATTGCATTAGGTGCATGGCACAGAACGCGTCGCTATGTGTGCGGCTGGTATACATACTCGGACTCGCTGGGCCATGCAAGGCACCATTTGAGGAAGACATGACTCCACGAATCGACCACTTGATAATGAATCCACGGCACGGCACGAATATGCCTAAACGAACCTAGTACGAGATACTCAGTTGGAACTCTCTCTAAACGAACCTAGTACGAGATACCCCGTTGGAACTACTTATAACAAAAAGACGTTGCACAGTATTTCGGGATCTGCCGACTTTCTTGAGCCGCTAAGGTGACTAGAGCTGCGTTCGCTAAAATATAATAGTCGCGAATCCTCCGCGTGCAACTTCTCTTCCGCGCCTGCCTCCAGATGGGCGCTGGTGGTGGGTATGACATCGCAGTACACCTTGGCAAGCCTTGGGTACCTATGATGCTGCGGGATGGAGTACGTCGGTGCTTGGTGCACTATATGTATATTGCACCTACGCATGCGGGCCACCGCTGAGAAGCCACCTCCGATGTAACGGAGAAGATAATTATATCCAGCCTTGCCGCTTTCTCTGTACGGGCGAGCTGCGTACATATTCATAACATTTCCAGAGAGCTCCCAAGAGTCCCATGGACCCCAAAATTCCCCGCATGCTGCAGAGATATACTATCTAACCCTACGCGGACAGGACCCATGCAGTCATCAATATGGGCGAAAACTACGGCGTAATAAAAGGCTCTACGCTTCTGTTGTCGTCTCCCGCATTTATCTGTGGCTGTCCAAGACTGGCCTTGGCACGCCTGGGCGTCAATCCTGGAGGTACTCCATACGGCTCTTGCTATTGTTACCGGTGGATGATTGGCCAGAGAGGCGTTTGGCTTTTGGACCCCTTGCCGATGATTGTCGCTGTACTCTGTAATCAAGCTAAGCCCCAGCTCTACGTAACCTCTTCTAAAATGTTGAATATGGACGCGCGTCCGTGTGTGAGAAACCTCCGTGACATACATATGTAGGTATATATGAGTTCTTTTAAGCTCTAGCCTATTTACGTAGCCTACTGCTTGTACCTGGGGCTGAAGTCGGACCGTGGTGAATGGTTGGGACACTGGGCATTCTCTTCTGTAGGTCGTTGCGCGGGTTCCAGATGCCCTTACATTATTTATTGGAAGATACTACTTCGTAGATGCTAAGCGAGTCTAAACCAGCCGGCAGGGAGTCTTGCTTGGCCTCTTGTTCACGCTGACGAGCGCAACAGATTCCATGCTGATCTTGCGTGCTCTCGTCGCCTAGGCCATCAACTCGGTAATACTCGGCGGTCTAGGGTGGGATTTCCCGCTAGTGTTCCATCGCGGTGGTACCGGTGTAATATATCAAGTATATGAAAAGTTAGCCCCCAAGACTGTCTGGGCAAGGTTGAGGCGTGTTGCACGTACCGCCGACTAGAAACTGAGCTTGTCGATCCGCCGTATGACTAGAGGATGCGCGCGGGCGCAGCATATTCACAGCAGAACTCAGTCTCACTGTTTCTGACCTGGTCCCTGATGGTCCAGCACCGGATTTGATTCAGGTGCCTACCTAGGCCACTGCAAGTTACAGGATTGTATCACGCGGAGCAGTCGAATACCGGCTCATGTACCTATCCGTCTCTGCTGGCGTAACGCTACACAGATATTATCCTGCCACTACCATGTTCTCACAAGAGTTCAGCAGTAGTATAAAGTATAGTTATAGAGACATTCCATGAACATTACCTATGTGGAGGATACTGGTTATAATAGACTACTAGACCTTGGCGAAATATTGTCGCTTTCGCGCGATGCCCATAGACAGCCTTAATATGCGAACCTTAAACATAACGAAAGGTTTTAAAGGGCCCGATAGATGGTATTCACTATACCAATATATAACTCGTCTTTGTAAGGAATGATGGAGGCGAACGGTTGAGTGATGTCATTCGTTTAAGTAAACCCACTAACACGTGCTTTGTGTGTTATGGAGTCCCCTGGGCTGGTCCCCTCTAAGCGCTAGATAATTTGTGGAGGCTCCAAATAAGCCAGGCCACATGTACCCTCTCCCGTCTCTATCGTGACCTCTGGTACCAGCTCTCGATCTTCTAACTCCATACTGGGGGGTGCCCAAGCTGGCTGACTTACAAGTAACACCAAGGGCTTCGTGGACCTCGCCGTGGGAATGAGAAAACCACCTCTTCCTTTGCCAGCATCTCTATCAAACCCGCTGCGATATCTGCACCAAGTGGCGTCGCGACGACCAACGCGATGGCATCCACCTTCTTACTTTCAAGCCCGTCGGAGCCATGACGTGGCATCATCCCCCCCATCGTCGGGCGTTGGAACTCCCACGCTACCAGACTCGTGCCCGAAACTACCGTTCCGCTTCGAGACCGGCCTCGCTCTCTTTGCGAAGCGAAAACCGCGACCGTTTCCCCCGCCGTTCTTATCGCCGCCGTCGGGCTCCTTCTCGGACCCTCTGAGCACACACCATCAGAGTCGCGACAAGCGCGCATTCGTCGGCGGCGAGTTGATCCGTGGATGGACCAACGGCGACGATGCAGTCTATGCTAACGACCATTTTATATGCGCCAACGATGGGGTTGGCGCCTGGTCGGCTCGGCCGAGAGGTCACGCAGGGTACTACCCGGAGACGTGTGCGATTGTCGTCATACAGCTGCTAATGTCAAGCCTAGGCTGTGGTCGAGATTGATACTGCATTTTTGGGTGTCCGCGATGCAGGAGGACATCGTCAAGGCGCGACCGGCCGACCAGCCATACCGTCCCGACCCCGTACAGTATTTGCAACAGGCATATGAGCGCACGCTCGAGGCTACATCCGGAGCCAACGATTGCCAGGGGACAACAACGGCAACAGGTGCACAGCTCTTCTACAAGGGTGGTCACAGTACTACCGCCGCGACGCCCCTCTTGTACGTGACGAATCTCGGCGACTCTCAGGTCATGGTAGTGCGCGCGAGAGGCCAGAAGATGATCTACAAATCTACGGAGCAATGGCACTGGTTCGACTGCCCGAGACAGCTCGGGACGAATAGTCCGGATACGCCGGCCAAGAATGCCGTCATGGATACCGTAGAGCTCCAAGAAGGCGACATCGTGCTAGCCATGTCCGATGGGGTCATCGACAATCTATGGGCCCACGAGATAGTCGAGAATGTGTGCAAGAGTGTTGAACGCTGGGAGGCGGGCGAAGGCGGTCCGGCTGGGGGAGACCGCAATCACGGCATGAATGGGGCCATGACGTTCGTCGCTGAAGAGCTGGTGAAAGCCGCCAAGCAGATCGCCCTCGACCCTTTTGCCGAGAGTCCTTTCATGGAGCATGCTATCGAGGAGGGGTTGGCTAGCGAGGGAGGTAAGCCATAGTCCATTTTCCGCCCATTTCTCTCTGATATACTGAAAGATTAGGCAAACTCGACGACATCAGCGCTGTCGCTGCATTATGTCGGCGGAACGTAAGTTGAGTCCGACTGAGCTCACACACCTGGTATTAGACCGGGTTGAGGCGGGGCTTCCGATAAAAGGCATGTGTCTTTTCTGTGGTACCTCTCGAGTACAGTTCCGGAATTTTATAATTTATGAAGGCGTTGAGGGATCAGCGATGGGTCGCGTCTTCAGGGAAGGAAGCGAGCTAGAGAGAGCTCATTCCAGATATGTTTCTCTAGAGCCTTAATATATACATGAAGGTGGGTCAGGTTGCATTACAGGGGGGTTTGAGACTTTGATGCGCTATGCTGCAAAACCGGGATCACCCAGCAATGTTAGTATAGTGGGGCTAACCGCGCCGATAAGCTTATCGAACCTCAATCATTTGAATTTTTGTAGAGCAGCCTTCGCGATCCCAAGCTTCGACTCGACGACTGACTGTTCTCAACCCCAAAAGAGCGACGTTGTGGCACAAAAGTAATACACCACGCTCAGCCTCTAAACTCAATATCCTAACTCCGTGGTCCCAAGCTATTTCACGACTCATAACGCGTCTGGTTTTGGAGATCCCAGGAATCTCGTTGTCGCGAGGATGCCTCGCGCGAAGAGATCTAAACAGTACCGCAAACTCATGGAACAATTTTCCATGGGTTTCGGCTTCCACGTCCCGTACCAGGTCGTCGTCGATGCGGAGTTCCTCCTCGAGTCGGTTAAGTGTAAGATGGATATTATACGTCGGCTAGAAGACACCCTGCATGGAGAGATCAAGCCCCGTAGGTCTTCCCTGTCTGGTTTTTATGAGATGAAGGTTTTAATTAAATATTCGTAGTGGTAACGCAATGTTCAATGCGACATGTGAGTAGCTTCCGACTTTCTAACTCTCGTTTTGGCCTTACTGTTCCCCATAAGCCCTTCATTGCAGCGAATCTTTAATTTGTTGACGAATTGGTACTAAATAGCTCTATGCCCGCAATTCCGAGCCAGCAGTCCGAGAAGCCATTGAGCTGGCGAAAGAAAAATTCGAGCGGAGACGCTGCGGCCACCACCCCGATCAGTATCCAGAACCCCTCAGCTCTTACGAGTGCGTCAACTCGGTAGTTGACCCCAAGAAAAACGGTGTCAACAAGCACCGTTACGTCTGCGCCGTTAACGACGACCATCTGCGCGCCTCTCTCCGCCAGATACCAGGCGTGCCCCTCATCTTCATCCGGCGCTCTGTCGTGCTCATGGAGCCCATGGCCGCCGCCACGGCGAAGGTGCGCTCGGCCGAGGAGCGCAAGAAATTCAGGGCGGAGATCTTGATGCCCGGTGGCAAGAGGAAGCGGGACGAGGATTCCGAGGACGAAGACGGCAATGGCAGTAGGGGCGGATCAAAGAGCGGCGAGGGAACGAAGACGCCGGAAAAGAAGAAAAAGAAGAAGGGGCCCAAGGGACCGAACCCGCTATCCGTGAAGAAGAAGAAGAAGAAGACGCCGAATCAGCCAGACAGTAAGCCAAAAGAAGAGAAGAGGGGGGAGCCGCCACAGACTGAGGGTAACGATGCTGGTACGATAGAGCAGCCCAAGAAGAAACGAAAGCGCAAGCACAAGAGCAGCGGTGCGAATGGTGAGGCTGCTGGACCTACAGAGAACGGCACGTGAGTTTCTGTCGGAAACTCTAAAGCGCAAGGGATGTTCCTGTCCGACTGGGTTCCTATCGGAATAGCTTACGAAAAGGCGTCCCCATGTTTATACGTCATGGAGAAGTTACTCGGGAGGCGCTGTTGTCTTTACATGCAGGAAGTTATAGAGCGCAATTGATACCATGGTGCACTTCATACTTCAGCTCAGCCGAACATATCCTTCTCCTTATATGCGCTACCAACGTTACCTCGTATCTATTCCGTTCAAGTCTCGGCGTATCTTAAGGGATATGGGCGAAGTTGATAATGATGATGCGGACGCTGAGTTCTGGAGACGGTTGGACCGGCACTGTTGGCCCATCTTTTGGTATCAAGAGTGGCACGCCGTCTTATCCGACGGCCTGAAACACGCTGACTCTGCGCCTCCTTGGCCACTAACCTTTGCGAGTCTAGACCTGCTGTATCCACTAAACCACTTGCGAGTATTGCGCCATTCAAAGTGATGGGGGTGGCTCACCTGTAACCCCTGTGCTCACGGCATTTGTATCTGCTCCTGAACGAAATATTGTCCGAGTGACAATTCACAAAAGCATCGGTTTCTTTGAAATGGCTTTGTTCACTTCCCAACATCGGATTCCGCTTACCAGTTCAGTAGCCTGAACAGTGATAGGGCATTGGATACGTACGGGTAGATTACTTTCCTACGACATATCAATATACGATACTGGTATGTATATTTACTTACCACGAAACAATTGGAGCTAAATTTCATTACACCTTGAAGGAGTCCCTACGACACTCCACTTATATTCTGGACCGTGGGGAATTTGCCTTTTGTGTTGAATCGAGGCATGATCGCGCTTACATGCCGAGTTCTATTTTACAAAATCTTCCCGATGAGAAGCTAAACGATGACCAACCCCGATGAACCACCACTGTCAAATATCAAGCCGTCGAGTCAGCCAATCCACACAAATTCTTCTAACACCAGTAACAGCGTCGATGCGAAAGAAAAGAGCATTCCAATGACGGCGGGGGACGTGCAAGAATTCGACGACTTCGGTCTGCCTATCAGGAGATATGTCAACCCTGAGCCGCCTGCCGGAAATGAGAGTGAAAGTAGCTCGGCCTACAGAGTGGGAGGTGGTACGAGTACGACAATTGAGGCGGTAGCAAGCAATTCGGAAGAAAAGCAGGAATCTAGCCCGAGTAACGCAGAAAGGAAGGGAGTTGAAGGAAAGAAGGAGGAACTGGAGGTTCCGAACCACCACCAGAGCAAATTAAACAAAGCCTCTGCCGAGAATAGCGACGATGACGTGTTTCAAGGCGCATCGTCCACTTCCGTACCGGAGCGCACCGCCGAAGTCACGTCGAAGGAGATTAACGGGCCCAAAACGCACTTGCATCCGCAGATAGAGAGCAAGAGCAGGGATGAGCCGAGTCCGCCGGCGGGAGAGCTACCGAACGGTCCGGTCCCGAGCGAAAATGCGGAAGCATCCAAGACGCCTAAACGTAAAAGCACACTAGACAATAAAATGCAGGCTATCTCAGGGCCTTCGATCGAGGAGATTGCGTGCAGCAAGCAGGACGAACAGGCAGAAAACGCGGCTGCTGCCCAACATACTCGGAATATAAGCATAGCCAGCTCAACCAAGGGCATATCCGAGTTTTCGCATCAGCAGGTGGCAGCTCCTAAAGAAGTAGAGAAAGATGACGATGGAGAATGGCAAACTATGCCGGCATACGCGCCCTACGATATATATGACGATGATAATAGGTTAATAGCTAAGGAGCACAACGCCGAGGAGGATGAGAAGTATGGTTATGCCGGACTAGGAGGTGCCGGCAAGGGCTACACGAGGGTGCTGGATGATGACGACGTCGAGTCGGTAACCAGTATGGACGACAACACTCAATATCTCTTCAACAATGTCCAAACTACGAGCATCGCCGGCGCCGACGAGGAACAGCGTGATGCCGTCTCCCAGCTACAGGCTACTAAAGACCTTCTGACCGAGGGCCAGAGGATAGCATACGTGGGAGTCACGCGTCTCGAACTAGTAGAAATGGTCAAGGCCGCGGAGGCTGTGGACGGGCCCAAGAAGGTGAAGAAAGAAGTCCAGACGGCGGTCGAGGCCATGAAGATGTGGTCGCAGAAGATCATGATTCGCCTCTATGCGCACATGGAGATCAACCAGGCCGAGCAGGTCATGATCGAACAGCTGGCGGAACACGGAGTTATGCCCCGGGATCTCACCCCCGTACTGATGCAGAACGCGAGAGTGAAGAACCCCATGGCGGAGAAGTCAGGGAGGTCTACTCCGAGCATGTCCTCGCTCGCCAGCCCACGGCAGTCTATATCCACCAATGAACCACCCTCGCCGGCACCTCCCCCGTACGAAAGTCACAAAGATGGGGATTGGCCGGAGGTCAAGTCTCCGTCACAACTACCGCGGACGGCCAAAATCGAGATAGATTTACGGTGGACGGTGCTTTGCGATCTCTTCCTCGTCCTGATCGCTGACTCCGTATACGATGCACGGTCACGAGTCTTATTAGAGCGCGTAGCGAAAGACCTGGAGGTTGATTGGGTAGATATCTGCAAGTTTGAGAAGCGCGTCACCGATGCTTTAGAAATGCAACAGCAGGCAGAGAGGGAGAATTGGAACGAGGAAGAGCACCTCGAGAATCGACGGAAGATGGCGCTCAAGCGAAGGTACCTCATGATGGGCCTGGCGACCGTCGGGGGCGGCCTGGTTATTGGTCTTTCGGCTGGTCTCATGGCGCCGCTGATCGGTGCCGGTCTCGCAACCGGCTTCACGGCCATCGGAGTGGGCGGCACGAGTTCTTTCCTAGCCGGAGCTGGTGGCGCGGCCATTATCACCTCCGGCGCTGCCGCATCTGGTAGTTACATGGGCGGCAAAGCTGCCAACCGACGGACGGGAGCCGTGAGGACCTTTGAATACCGACCACTACACAACAATAAACGGGTAAACCTCATCGTGACGATTTCCGGGTGGCTGTCTAGCAAGCACGATGATATTCGTCTGCCGTTTAGTACAATTGACCCCGTCATGGGCGATATCTACTCGATCTTGTGGGAGCCGGAGATGCTGACCAGTATGGGAGACACCATCAACATCTTGGCGACGGAGGTGAGCGACGCATTGTTACCACCCAAGGTATTTTGTTGTCCTCGTTAGCATCTGTGCTGATTATTACAGGCTGTCACGCAAAGTCTCCAACAGGTGCTGGGCGCAACGGTGCTTATGGGCCTGATGGCTGCCCTGCAATTGCCCATCGTGCTGTCTAAGCTCGCTTATCTAGTAGACAATCCCTGGGCAGTTTCTTTGGACCGAGCGTGGTCTGCCGGCCTAATTCTAGCGGATTCCTTGATCGACCGAAACCTAGGCACCCGACCTATCACACTAGTCGGGTACTCCCTTGGCTCGCGAGTCATCTTCTCCTGCCTGCTGGAACTCGCGCGAAAAGGCGCCTACGGTCTAGTGCAAAACGTCTACATGTTCGGGTCGCCCATCGTGGTTAAGAAAGAGGAGTATCTAAAATGCCGAACGGTCATCTCGGGCAGGTGGGTGAACGGGTACAACAGGACAGACTGGATTCTGGGCTACCTCTTCCGCCTGACGAACGGCGGTATTCGGCGAGTGGCGGGCTTGGCAGCCATAGAGGATATACCAGGCCTGGAGAATAAGGATTGCACGGAGTTTGTCGTCGGCCACATGGAGTACAGAACGGCGATGCCCAGACTACTTAGAGAGTGTGGCTGGTTAGTCGAGAGCGACGAGTTCGTCGAGATCGAGGACCCTGACCCCGAAAACCACCAGGAGCGGCAACGGGAGATTATCAACGAGATCGAGGAGGCCCGCAAGCAGCTCGAGAAGGAGGAAAACTCCAAGAAGGGCGGCGGCTGGGGAATATTCGGCCGGAAGAAGAAGGCGGCCCGCGCCGAGTGGGAGGTGTACGAGGACAGCAGGGGTCCTGCGGGCGGAGACCCAACGAGGACCGAGGACAAGCATGGCAACAACCACGGCGTCCTCTTCGACGTCGACGCCATCCGCGCCGAGCTCGCCAGCGACGAGCTGCAGGTCAAGGAGCTGCAGTCGACGCTGCCCCCCATGAAACTCGCCGTGGAGCAGCCCCAGGTCTCATCCAATAATAATAATGGCAATAACCCGCGGGACTCCCTGCGCGAAACCAAGAGCGCGTACGCCACGCTCGCCACGCGACAGCGGCTGTCCCAGGAGCCTACGTCGGCCTATGCCGCCGACCAGAGCAGCAGCAGCGCGTGGGGAAACTCCGCCGATGACGAGATCCAGATGACGTTCGACACGTCATTCGACGACCCGGCCCCGGCCCTGGCCAGGGATACCGACAGGGACAGGGACGCCCCCTATTATTACACAAGCCACAGCAATAATTCCTCCGGCCCGTTGCGCGCGGGTGCGGCGTCGCCGCCTTCCACCGACAGGCCGGAGATCAGCAGGAGCGCCAACACGGCCCCCAACCTGACGCTCGCGGACCCCTGGGCCGACCTCGACGACGAGGACTTCGGCAAGGAGAAGGAGATCTCGCTGACCTTCGCATGATTACTAATCAATTGCCGGTACCGGATGGGCTGGATGGAACGCAAGCCAGGCCGTCCCGTTGTACTCTTTTGTGTACGCGCATACCTACGATGAAAAGAGACAAACGAGCGTATGTGTGATTTCGAGACGTCGGAACGAGTATGTATGTTTCCCGTAGAAGGACTCCAAGTACAAAGTCACGCTGGCCGGTTGGGCCGGGCGAAGGTGGCATAGGTGATGGACGGGCTCGTTTCTGGCGTTTTCTTCGTGTTCCTTTTTGAGGTTGGTGCCCAAGCTTGAGTCTCTCTCCGCTCGCATCAAAAGGTCGTTGGTTGGTCGGTTGCATTTGTATATATTAATATCTGTTTACTTTTGCCGGCAGAATTGCCGGGGCGGGCGTCTCTTGGTGATGTAATCAGGGGGTGGTGCGTGCTGCTGCGTGGTTGGGGGATAGGCAGGCTAGAGTAGAGAGACGGCATGGTGAAGGGTACATACATACTTATATAGCAGGAGGGTTAGATGGTTGAATACCTAGATGTTCACTATTCACTCGAGACCCGAATCTGCGGCTTGGATGGTGATACTCGTCACTGAGGCTCGATCGCCATGAGGTGGAATCCCGGTCGTCTAGAGAATGAAAGTGCGAGGGCACCCTTTATACCTTTCTCATTGTTGGAAGAGACATAATTGTTCTGCGTATCTATAAATTGAGGCCTACCTCAAATTACCCTTGCCATCTATTCGGTCAGTGAGTCCGTACATTCCAGGTTATTTTCGCACTTGAGCACTGCAGCGCAATCTCTATAGCTAGCTAAATATCTACTAAAGAGATTCTAGCATGCATAAATAGACATGTAGTCTCCAGCCGCTTATATATATGTATCAGACATTATCACATCAACCAAGCCATTGGCAGAGGGACCCTCGTAACGCAGGGTCTCCTGTCCCTCACGTAACAAAGAGAGCTCCCCTACACGGACGACCTTGCCCAGCTGCAGCCCCTTCTGCATAAGTGCCGAGGAATTACGTATCAACGTAGCTGCGCCCGGGTGCTGTCCCCCGGGGCATTCAGGTCCGATCCGGCCCGATTGCAGGCCCGGTCGACTACCGCGTACGGAAGGCGCGCGGCAAAGCTGACAAGCAAAAGAGGATCCACCGCCCCCTTCCTACGGAGTCCTTGCGGGGGGCGGAGATTAGCTTCATTTATTAGTCCTAGGCAGTCAAACGCTGCTGGCGTGCTGTAGGGTTGTTAAGTTGCGGCGCTTAGTGAGCGCAGCGCAGACCTCGGGATGGCGGGGGGCAACGTCGCATCCGCCTTCTATATAATCACGTTTCGCCGGCTTTGTTGCGGATGTTTGGAGCAGAGCTACGGGCCGGGATGTTGGATGGTGATAGGTGTTCTTATTTGAAGGGTTCGCAAGGCTTCGCTTCCGCCTGTAGCTTTGACCGGCGACGGGAGGTTTCTCGGGAACGGTGACATCTGGACTCATGGGACTAGGAGCTTTTAGAGGGATTTAACTCGGAAATTAATTATAATAAGTTAGGCGGCGGAATTCTGGTCCTTCCGGATCGGCGCTGCGGGCCATGGGGGTTTGCATAGGGTCTGGCTTGTATATGCCTCCGTAGATGCGGCAAGAATGGACTGTATGGCAGTCTGAGAGGTACTTTTATTCCCAGCGGGCAGAATCCACTTGGAAACGCTCCGCTCCGCATGAAAGACGCATTGTTTCTCCAAGCTCTGTCGGCGATCTTCTGGATATCAGCGGTACGTGCGGTGCATTATTACCAAAGTGTTTCATAAGCAACCCAATGGACGAAACGAACCGCTAGCGGAGTTTCAGCCATCTGACGGGGGGGAGCGGAAGGGTGTCCGCTTCTAGTCTCTCATAATTTATCATAGTCTGGCCCGCCAGTCAGCGCCATGGCCCGATACGTGTAACCATATGATCTCATCCAGCGGGAAAAAGGGGCGCGATGGTGGATTACGTGGTTGCGGGGGTTCTGGTGTCCTTAAATAGCAGCAGCAGCGTTGGGCAAATATCTACTGCTTCCCTAGGTTCCCGTCATGCTCTTTAGACAATCAGGAAAGTTTCACAGGATACAGGATGCTTTAGGCGGAGTGGTCTGGCAGGCCGTATTATGATAAAATACCGCGCAACGGTCCGGAACAAAATAGTTTCTGGGTTCCTCGCGCTCGGAGCTAACAAAGTTCTCCGTAGAGAGAGATGCCAAGAGTGGATGCTGTTACTATTTATTGCATACGGGGACCCCTAGCTCTACCCTAGAAGCAACCCTAAGGCTAAAAACAGCTAGTTGCAGCAGGGCCCCGGATCCTCGAGGTCGTTGTGGAGCCGCTAGTAATCCGAGGCGTGTTGCTCGCCGCTAGAGGAATGTCAATAGAACAGGTAGAGGGATCAGTTGCACAATTCACATTTTTACCACACCGAGCTATCCTAGCGTGTGCACTCTCAGCGCCAAGCTTGCCCGTCTTGCTTTTCTCTGTGACCAAGTCTTTTCACCCCACGATCGACTTCGTTTTGCAAGTAGGTAAGTGGAGTCGAAGATGGTTTCAAACACTCTTGGGTGAAGGAGAATCTTGCGAGGGCTGTACGTTGGTTGGTGATGATGGGATGAGCAACACCAAAGGTGGGTCTGCAACCCGCCCCCACGATCCACATGTTTGTTGCCCTCGTCTCCAAATGTCGGATGAAACCCAAGAAACGGCTGCTCAGTTCCAACTACCAGTCGTTCGAAGTTCATGGACCTTCCGGTAAGTGTTACATGTATGTATGCATAGATGTGCCCTTGGTGCGATACCAACATACTGTACGTATACGCAGTCAGGCAGTAACACTTGATGCGGATCATGTCCCTATGCAACCCCGGGCCCACAACTGCTGACTGGCGCATTGGTTAATGCACAAAGTTGCTTACTCTGGCTGCGATACGCCTGTATCATTTGTGCGGCAGCCAAAGCCTGCAATGTTACCCACCAGGACAATCGCGATCAAACCCAAAACTCCCCAGCAGTTGACTTTCTTACAGACTACGTACCTCTATATTTGGGCGGCCGTATTAGCAGTGCAAGTTGCAACTGCAGCTTTCGAACTCCGATTTTCACAAACAGATCCCCCATGATTCTCTATAAGCCGGGGGTATGTTCAACGATGGGTCAATCCACTTCAAGTGAGCATTACGGTGATTCCTTCGATTCGCTCGTAGAAGGCGTGCACAGCCGATAGAGTGGGCCAGACTCACACACATGCGGCCGCCACTTGCGCCGTCATACGTACTACTACAATAAGGCGTATGTAATGGGCGTAACAGCAATCCTCTAGTGGGCATCAGCGTCCGTGCCCGAAAAGAGAGGTGCGGGTTTCTCCTTCGTAAGTATTTCGTACCGTCCCAGTCGGCTGCTTGGCCCCTGGCAACGATCTCACTTCTGGGATTGGTAGCCATTGTACCATCCCAGTCTGTTGGCCGTGGCTTTGCTGGCGCTCGCACTTATTGAACCACTTTGTTCGATAGCGGGCTCAGCTGGGCTGACAATTCCTAAGGATCCCAGTGGAAATAGGATCCTCCCCGGAATAGCCCCCCCCGCTCGCCTCGCAGTTCTTTCTCTCCTTTCAGTCCGTCACGGCTTCTGTTCATTCGTCTTCTCCCTGTAGCTGTTCCGGAGTCCTAGCGATTCTGCGAGTGATTATCCGACTAATTCTGCTGTCGCCGACCTCGTCGTCGTCATCGTCGCTTATTGCTACACCAAACCACGCCTCTCTCGAAATCGACACGGCGTGATTGAATCGGTTTGACGGATGACAACTCGGGGCTGGACATGAATTTTGGACCTATAGGGATTGGAGCTTTCGGAATTTAGGATCACCAACCGACGCGGTCTAGCATATGATTGCAATAATGCGGCTCGATGCATCAAAATTTGGGCTCTTCGCCGGCTTGCTAGGAGTAGTTACCGGGAGCGAGGAGGGAACGCTTGAAGGAGCGAGACCGTCGGACCAGGCCCTTATAGATTTCGGAGACACGTTTACGAGGACACGAGGAGTGCTTTCCCCGAATGCCGAGATGGCTGCTGAGATTATTTGGGTTCCATACGACTCGGACCTGGCAGTCACAAACCTGTTTTTGTACCGGAGGAGGGTTGGGGACGGTGAAAATGATGCCTTGATCACGGACCACTTGATCGCGGAAAGCAACATGACAACAGATTTCTATCTAGAGGATCCGAATCAAGACATAAGCTACAGCGAACAGGGAGTGCTGAGACTACCGAGTATGGGTAAGTTACACTGTCTGAAAGCCAAAATTAGAGGAAAATGGATAACTGATAATTCTGAGCAGAGTCCGATTCGGCGGATAGGACAAATATGACAGAGATTCCCCTCAATTCTGGACCAAATTTTCTCTTCAATGAGTTGAATCCCCATGTCCTTTATATGAAATTTGACCTAAGGAACGACACGCACACTGGCGAAGGCTATAGTCCACCATTTGTCGTCATCGGCACCAACGACGAGTCTCAGAGGGCTGCCGCCATCTCGGCCCTAAGTGGCGTACCGAGTCCTGTAGAGCCGGGCGACGTTCGTCCGATCGCCACGACTACAGGTAGTTCAACCGGGAGCTCACCCACCCTGGACCCGAACCTTGCACCGGGGAGTCCCTCCCCAGGCGATGACTTCAGCCAGACGAGTCCCCCTGAGGGAGACAGCAGCGAACAGAGCCCGAATCGTCTGAGAGGGGGTGCCATCGCGGGTATCGTGGTCGGCATTTGCGTCGGGTTCCTTGCCATCGCCGGCCTCTTGGTGTGGTTCTGCCTGCGCCGGCGCCAGTCCGGGCGCCCGCTCGCCCGCGCTCGCGCTGTGGGCTACGGCTCTGACTCGGGTGCCATCGCCATGATGCCCGAGAAGGAGGCGGCAGGCCTGACCGAGTCATCGTCCCACCCGGTGTACGACCACCCCTCCGCGCCCGTCGCCCACCACGCCGCGCCCGTCGCTCACCAAGCCGCGCCCGTCGCCCACCACAACGACCCCACCGCTGCGGCGGACTCGTACGCGCCGTACAGCGACCACGTGGTGGCGCCGGGGACGGCGGTCACGACGCCGACGCCGACGTCCCTGAACGAGCCATCTCCGGTTCTTCATGAGCAGCAGCAGCAGGGTCCGGGAGGCGAGACCAGTGCCGCCCGCCAGCACCAGCAGCAGCCCGTCACCTCGCGCTACGCGCACCTCGTCGAGGAGGGTATGACGGAGGAGGAGATCCGAAGGCTTGAGGAGGAGGAGCGCCAGCTGGACGCCGCCATCGAGGAGGCGGGTCAACGCCAGAGTCAGGCGCCACAATAGCCCCCGGGGGGAGGGGGCCCGGAAACAGGGGCGAGGAAAATCCTTTGCGTTGTCCGTAGCATGTTTTTGCGTGGATTTTATTTCTATTTGCTGCTCCATACCCCAGGCGTTTTTTCTGGAAGGACAATCCGTGCCTGTACGATGCGCCACCCGTATATTTATACATTCGCTTTTCAGTTGGACCGAGGGCTCGCGAACGGGGCACGTCCCCTAGCTGTCTTCCGGGTACGATATGTAATGCATGATGAGGAGATCGCTGGACGTATGCGATGCTGGGCTGTATATATATAACCCGGTGCAATCGAAGTTCGGAAATGAAAGTGAAGATGTTGAAGACATCCGCGGCCTTTGTCCGTTTGAGGACTCTTGTTTGACTGCGTGATATACTGCTATCTGGGGACAAGCGTCTCTCGGTGGCTTCGATGATGTGCCTCGCTCAGGGTGAGTCTTGGACGGCCACTGCTCCTGTCTCTGTTGACATTGATAGGCAAATTCCATCATTCACATAGCATGATAGCTTGGTGGCTGTAAATGCGTTGGCTATGTAGCGCATATACTCTTCAATATTCGCAGGGTGCGTCGAAGTCAGGGTGAGCCCGCCGAGCACTCGTCAGCCTTGCGGGCGCTCCTGGCCGATGTACGGGCCGGACACATCGTCTTCACCCCGTTACAAATACGCCGTGCGCCAGTAGTATCTATTGCTGCCGGGATGCCCTTAAAGGCATCTTACGGTTACCACTAAGAAAGGGGCCCGAGTTCAGAGTTATGAACTTCGCAGGCATGCAAGTCGCCCTGATGTGATGTTCGGCATCGTTGCAGCATGATTGCCGCCTGGCGGCTCTCATTTCAACTCGCTTGAGCCCTGGGCTAAGGCGGTGATACGACCTGCAGCGTCGGGGAATACAGGACCTAATGGGGATCTAGAATCTATTCGCATACACGCTCAATTAAACAGTATTTCTTCACTTGGGCGTTAAGTAGATGGTAACGACGTATTGTGGTATCTGTAGCCTAAATACGGGGTACTTGCAAGTCATGGATTCAAGGGGGATAACCGAGTCAGGGTTTCGGTCACAGCTGCATACTAGGGTAATTGACTGTGCCTAGGAGAAGCCCAAAAGTCAACACCCTGATATTGTCACGGCCCATTTCTTGGCATACCATTCGATATGAAGAATGCTCTGGGCTAGAACACTGAAAAGTACACCATGCTGACTAAGAAACCCCTATGAAAAGTATACACCTAAGTATGGTCTATACTTCCTTTTAACCATATCTTCATCCTGATCCCTTAATCGAGATTTTCACGAGTCACCGTTGAACTGCTGCGCTTTCATAAATAACAAGGGACCATAAATCGCGATATGAGCTCGTTCACATTTTAAAGCAGAACGGGTCATCCCAGGAACGCCAAATGCATGCTCGTACATCGTCTTCGCGTAACGATGAGTCTAGCCACGGCCGAAGGTGAATATACGGCCGACCATGTTGCTTGCAATGCTACCAGCCAGATTGCTTGAATATAGGGCGCTGCCTGCCAGGTTCGAAGCCTGGCTAAACTTGTCGCAACGAGAGAAAGCGAGGCTGTTCGTAATGGTAAGGGTAAGGGCGATGGCTACACAGCAGAGACCTATCAGTAACTTCGTCGGCTTCCGCGCGGGGTTAGCGACAACACCGAGACTCACCAACAAGTGGCAGCCACATGAACTTCAGGCGCACGATGGCCAGGATGGCGAGCGCGACCCACAGGACGGGCTGGCAGTAGATGGCGAGCCAGAAGAAGCGGCTGTCGGTGGGGTTGACGGTCTTGGTGCCGGGCTCGCTGCTCTCGAAGACCCAGTGGCTGTCGCCCGAGCTGGGGTCGACCTCGTTCCACCACCGCAGCCCGACCAGCCGGCGCCCCGCGATGTTCTTCAGGTAGTAGAAGTCGGTGGCCAGCAGCAGGATCGTGATGATAAAGATCATGACCATGTTGTCGGTGAACAGGACGCCGAAGAGGTACACGAGGAGGGATGCTACGGAGAGCAGTCAGCTCGTCTTCGGAGACATCATGGCAATGGATGCGCTTCCGAGCAAGGCGGCTGCCGGGCTGCATAGACGTAGACACATCGAATCCCAGTCTCGACTACACAGTAGGTGGAAGCCAGCTAGAATAACTTACACATGCGAAAAGCAAGAAAGGTAAGTAGGGTAATTGGGTGCGAGCTTAAGCGCCAGCTCAAAGTGCCTGGCGCTGCTGGTGCGGACTCCATCGAGGTTATGTTACGGCTGCGGCGCAGTGAACAACAATCGCATCGTCTGCTTGAAAGCAAGCTTTGCCCAAGGAGGTGGTGGGAGTTCCAAGCTCAATGTCACTGTCGATAAAGCTACGGTAAGCTGGCTGGTTATCGGCTTTTCGGAGGTGCATTGTTCCATGTTCCACGGTCTGAAGCAAAGCAGCCTTGGCAGCTAGCAGGTGTCCCCGCCCCGTCAAGCGGGCAGCAGCTGCCCTACAGTAGCTCATCGCTTTCCTCTTTGCGTTTTGCTCCGCCCCCTTTTAATTTACACCTACACAATTTTCACTGCAAAATGCAATGCAATCCTTGTCTTCGACAACGCTCAATATTCGCTTACTATGAAATACTAACGCTGTTTTATACGGCCTGGTAAACTTGACGAAGAACACAGAATCTCGACGCTTCGCACCAGGCATTCGCTCCTTCATAAAATCTGCTCTCTGAATGTGATTTCCTTTAATAAGGATACGTCCGCACCTCTTCCTCGCGGCTCAGATCCAGGCCCCTCGCTATCTGCTCCTCGTGTTTCTTGTCCAAATATTCAAGCAACACTTCGCCATATTTCTCCTTCCCTTTATATCGACTCACGTCGTCACCCCAACTCCTTATCGCACTAGCCAGTCTCCCGGGTACGTAGTCTTCCTCCGCGACCTCTTCGATTGGATGAAAATACGTCCTGATAGTGAAGACCACCCCTCCACTCTTCGGCAAGCGCCGTAGCGTCTGTCTCTCAGAGCGGAAGAAATGATGCTCGATGGCGCGGTTCTTCTCCGCGGTGTTCCAGCCGACGTCCAGGGAGTCTTCTGGGCCGATGCTCCAGGACCAGCCGAGATCATCGTCCACCTGGATGAAATAGTTGTGTCGCGCGACCATCTCTTCCGGCTTGAGGCGCCGGAAGAAGTTCGTCATGCCCTTCTCGAGCTTCTCCCTGAACTGCGGCACGTGCCCTGAGGTGTGGATCTCTGACAGCGGCATGCCGTACTTATCTTCGATGCGCCAGAAGCCCGGCAGGACGATGGCGCCCGCGAGCAAATAGTACTGGCCATCCGGCTTTTCGATCATGATTGCGAGGTCGTCCTGGACGAGACGGGCGCACATCTGCATCGGATCCTCCGCGAGCGGCCGGGTGACAATGTCGAAGCGCTCGCCAGACCACAGGTTGTCCATGCCGACTTCTGTCCGGCGGTAGAGCGACGGATACCGTGCTGGCAAGTAATCCACGAGATCTTCGAGGAGTTCGACTGCGGCCGGGTAGGCTTCGGGCGCAGTCTTGCAGAGTTTCGAACCCCTTTCCGCGATCCGTCGCTTCTTATCCGCGTGGAAGCGGGGGTAGTGGTTATCCAATTCGATCCAGTCCACGTGCCTCACCGAGCGGAGGCCCATCGTGACGTTGTACTTTGGCCCGTAACGAAACGGTCGGTATGGAAGCGGTTTCGTATGCTTGATTGACCAATCTGGATACGGTTCCGCCTTGGGCATGCGGAAATCTGATGGCGTCCATTTTCCCGCTTCACGGACTTGGGCCTTCAAATTGCCCTCTACCACTTTCTCGAACATCTGTGCCGTAGGAATCCGAGCCCGCACGGCATACTGACTGATCCACTTTCTCCTGAGGGTAAATGTTGCTGTGCTGGTGATGATGAAAAGGATGAGGATCGCTATATAAACGGCTTGCCTCGGATGCGAGCCTAAAGAAGAGCCCTTCCAGGTGTTCTGCATGACTGATCTCAATGACTTGAGCTGCGAGATATTGTCTGAGTCCTCAAAACCCCGATACACCTGCTCTGTACGTTTAGAGATCTCGGTCAATGCCCGGTGTATATCCATCATTAAGTCTTGATAAGCAATACCTTCGCATCGACGGAAATATTGAATACAAACTTGCCATTACTATAATCCATTGGAAGCGACCGCGGGGCAGTAAATCACTGGTCTATAAGCGATGGGGATACGTCGGGATCTCCTGACGTATGATTCCGTTCTCGGCTGCATATCAACCACTAGCCGAGAACGGGAGATAAGGCTATGTGCCAGTCAGACAACGGCCCCAAGCGGCCAAGCCCAGCTTTGCTATAGAAAAATGGTCCGCAGATGTGATGCAATTCGCAGCCCTCGATGATCTATACAAGAAATGCCTTCGTCGATCTGGACCCTGGCGGTACGCCTATCTGTAGTGATATATGCTTAGCCCCAACTAGGGTTGCGCATGACCGGCACTGGATCGTCCTCACGTGCTGTGCAACCCCGGATGCAGAAATGGCACCCCACCATTCTAGAGTTTAGACTAGGTAATAGAGCTTCTAGGCGAAGTGGCGTAACTAGTTCGGCCAGCATCGGATCCCTACGAGACAGCCTCCGTATAGAGATACTCATGCGGCAGAGGCCAATATCGTGAGACTTCGCTTAGAGATTGAAAGGTTACTGAGAAGCCCCTAGCCTATAACCGAAGAAACATTAAAACAATGCCGATGTCGATTGAATAGCTTCATTCACTTTCTCGGGCTCGGACACACAACTGTATCATCTTGGTTCTATAAGGCCCCGAGCTGTTTCCAACGGCAACACAATGGCTATTAACACAGGCATTGGGGTCTCCAAAGCTCTCCGGGTCTTGATAATTTTGTCGTCGAAGGATCTTCCATGCCGTCAACGCTCAGTAAGGGACTCCTGCTGCTGAAAGATGTCGACGGGACTACAGCTGGAAGAGAATGCTTCGAGCTAGCGAGAGCTCCGTGGCAGCTTCGGTCATCTAACCCTGACCAGTTGCAGACTGTATTGAGACTATCAAATATCAGCTTCCAGGATTCGCCTGAAGTGGATTCTGTCCGGGATAAGCCTCGGCTAACCGAAACATGTATATAGGGACGAGGATTCGATGACAGCAGCCTCGCAATTACGGTAAGCGAAAAGCATAAATGAGCTTATACTTCGACGTTGAGGCTTTTCATTCTGCTCTCATCACAGCTCTATCCATCATTGAAGCGCTTGTTGTAATAGGGGTCAGAATAGGGGTCAGAATAGAGGTAGCTAGATGGCCCACACCTCTGTGGTGTATATAGTTGCGTAGTCCTCAAGCATCCAGGCTGGTCATTTAGTACAGTATGGAACCTAACGCGGAATTAAATATAGGTACATTTGACAGCTGTCAACTCTCTGAGATTTGCGCGTCTCTTAGAGAAATCATCTTTGATCCTTTTGAACCGCCTATGATGCGTCTCTCAACCTTCGCAGTGCTCCTAGTTAACTTAGCACTTCTGCTACATCTGGCTACCTCTCCTAAATCTGTGACCCTTCCCATTAGCTGCATCTGTAGTCATCATCTCAAATCTAACCCGACCTAAATCTTGACAAACTCCCACACGGTGCCCTCGTCCTCCGTCTCGTAAAACCTACAGCCATCTGCGGTTACATCCATCTTCCACAACGCGGCCCCATGCCTCTTTAGCAACAAGTACCCACCTTCGGGATGCCTTATTGCGCAGAAATACTCCCACGGTTCGTGCTTGGTAGCGTTGGCGCAGAAATTGCCTCGGTCAGAGTGGCCAACTGCAAAGGTAAGAGGTCAGCGACGTTTCAACCGCCTTGGTAACAGGCGTGAAATAAGCAGCCGAATTCGAAGTTTATAGCTCAAGTACCCGACCGGCTCTTCCCCTCGCGGCTTAAGCGGATGCACGGAAAGGACGAGTTTAGGAGGTCGCCTACTGTAAGTGCCAGATACCGGATTGCGGAAGCCGAGCCAGCCTTCCTTACCCTCGCAGACCCAGTGAGCGCCTCGGTCGCCGGCGCAGTACCAGTTCTTGAGGCATAGCTTGCCATCAACCAGCGTGATGGCCCTCCCTGTGGCCCGTTCGCGGATGACGAATGTGTTCCCGGGCCAAGGCACCGTCTCAACGGCGGCGGCGGTGGCGGCGAACAATGTGCTGAAGCGGGGAGCTCCGTTTGACGATTTATCCGACATAACTGTGTGAGTTGGGGTCGCGATCTCATCCGTTATGCTTGAATGTGGTGTGGTAAAGCCGTCTCTTTCGGTTTCCGACGTCATCTCGGTAGGTGAAGAAGTGGGGCTCTTCACTTGTCTTTCTACTGGTTTACAGATTTGGTGGTTGAAGGCGAAGAGAAGCCGCATAAAGCTGTTATACGAATGGCAATTCTTACCCCGCAGCGATCAGGCATTAATAACCCTTTACTTGCAAACGCTCTCTTCCTGGTAGATAGTAGACACGGTGAATGGCATATGCAACCGCGCTACGAAACATGTTGGCGTCTTACCGAGTAGAGTCTGTATATATATATAAATGTAGCAGCATGGTCTGGCATAGGACGGCCTGAATGGTCCCTCCTTCTGTATATGTACAATACCGTCTGGCGAGCCAAGGACCTCAAGTGCATGGACGCGCGCTTCCAATCGCTTCCCCGGCATCACTTGATGTTTTTACCTTTGGCACTGTATCTCAATTGTATGGATTGTTAAGAAGAAGGCTCAGCAGCTAAACCATAGATAGGTCTTGGCTCAAATAGATAAAACCCCTAGCCGGGATTAGCTACAGCCACCTTTAGTATTGCTTTCTCACAGCTACAGTTGTATTTCCATGTAATTAAGGAGGCGCCATTGCCTTCTCTATTTTAGGAAGGCCTTTTGCAGGTCAACCTGATAATAATTACGTTTTCAGTTGCAAATGTTTCGGTGTGTGATGTCAGGGCCTCATAGGTACTGTACAAATAGAACTGGACAAGGCAACGTTCTGGGACCTTGCGTTCCAGCCTTGGGTTAGGTGCGCCAGGCCTTCCAGGTCGATGCCCAGCTGCTTAAACCGCGCGTGTCATCCGTTGTATTCACAACACTGTAATAGTATCGTCATGTTTACTTAGACATAATTTTCCAGCTCAAGATCTTCCGTGTCTATCCAAAACCACTAAGATGTCGTGGACTTGCGGGACCTGCTATCGGGAGTTCGTCTCCTATCGCTCCCGGGAGCAGCATATTAATGCTGTAAACCACAATTATCCTACGCACGAGTGCGATCGGTGCTGCCGTTTCTTCGGGAGCCGCAGCGCCGTCATTCAGCATATGAACGATTGCAACCATTGGCGCTACGACTGTCCCATGTGCGACGAGACATGGCCTACCATGGAACAAGTCAAGGAGCATGTGATCAACTATCACCGCCACTGTACTCCATGCAACCGCACTTTCGCCAACTCCAATGCCATCAAGATGGTGAGAATACCTCGCTCCTGTTGCTGTGCGCTTCTAAACTGACAGTCCAATCCCAGCATCTCAACTCACGCATCCATCGCGGAACTGATATTCAATGTCCTTTCTGCAAACAATGCTATACATCCGCAACAGGACTCTCGCACCATCTGGAAACCGGCTCCTGTCCGCAAGCTCCTTTCATAGACCGGGACGCGATTTACAAGCTCGTGCGGTCGAAAGACCCGAGCGGTATCATCTCGAAGAACCTCATCGACTGGAAGCCCTCATCTCGCTACGAAGCCACCGACCGCGCCTGGAACGGGGCCGGCTGGGAGTGCTATTTTTGTCACCGGGCTTTTAATACGCGTCATGGGCTCAACCACCACCTAAATTCTCCTGTCCGTACGTAGGAACTCTCCATCGATTTTGGGCCCCCGAGTGTTACTGACGCGAACCGTCCTCTTAGACCAGCAGAACCTCTACCATTGCCCCAACCGTGCGGGCTGTGGACGGGAATTCACTAGTTTCGCTGGTGTCATGAACCATCTCGAGAGTGAGAGCTGTGGCTTTACCCGCTTCGAGAAGGTCCAGAACGGCTTCCGAAACATCATCAGCGGAGATAGATTGATCGGCTTCTAACGAGTAGCATTGCGGAGGCTTAGTGTTACGTCGTCGCCTCCCTGAGATCCCGTCCCATCTTATTGACAACAAGGAAAAGGTGGTGTTTGCATTAAGATACGCAAACGACGGACGGAGGAACTGTATTCATACTTTACTAGCCCACGGGGCACCTCGTGCGATATTCGGTTAAGTCCACCTTCCCAGCTTTGGGGATGAACGACTGAAAGAGTCATGTATGGGAACTTCATGGAGACTGACATCACATATTTCACAATGCTGTATGGTGGATTGTCGCTTAGGGATAAGAAATCAGATTGAGGGAGAAGTTAGCACCGAAGCTTGATCATTAGAGGTTAAGACTATTGCTGAGAGTTTTCCGAGGTTACATGCAATACTGGTATGACCTCGCTCAACTATAGATACCTGCCGATACTAATTATAATTCCGCAACATCGGATATCTCCTGTAGAGATTCCATGCGTGCTGGTGGGAGCGATACCGGTGGGTACTCATCAACAGCAGAGGATTAAGATTAACGGCAAGATCCATTCGACTTCCAGATGTACGATGATCCGACCAAGAGAGCCCACCCATTCATCCATTACCATGTGCAACGCGTGCCTCGTCCTTCAATGTGGCTTGCACCCACCAGCCGCGCATCCAATCACTATTGAATTGTTAAGTACTACGACTTCGAGTAGATGATATCCTGGACAACTTACTGCATCTGGTCAAGAACGTCAGTATATATCTGCGCTAGACTGTCTCAGGAGGGGACTCATGACTTACCCTACCCAGAGCGGTGGGACCCAGCTTACAGCGAGGCACATACTCCAGCAGCAACTGCAGTCGCAGTCAATGCCGCTTCTGTTCCCGTTACGGACGAATTCGTCATACGACTGCCGGAGCTCGTCGGGCTCCCAGGTCACGGACGAGCCCTCCAACCCGCTGCCCTCGGAGAATCTGTACTCTGTCTTCGTCTGCGGAGGTGGGGTTCGCTGCAGATATCCTATGAACCTTTCCAGGCTCACTCCTACCTCCTTTTCGAGATACTCGGTGGCTTTCGGTCTGTCAACCACTACCCTGCCGTTCCAGCCGTGGCCTGCAGGCACGTCGAAGGTGATGACAGCGCCTTCTGTCTCGGGACGAGTAGCCAGAGTCAGGCACCACATAATGGCAAGACTCAGTATATATCTGAGGTGTAACATTGCGGTTGAAAGGTATGATTTCCGTTATGCGGAATTCGCGACAATGGTTTCTAGTGAGGTACAAGATCGGCTGGATACCTAGCAGTTAAGGGGGAGAGAAGACGTTTAAATAATTCAGCGGTGAAGCCACGGAGTTTGCCATCCCGGAAGGATAAAGACAAACCTTCTAGTTTGCCTATACTTCCTAAGGCTAACTCTGACGTATATGAGGTACGCTACGGAGATCCAACCCCTGAATTTGTCCTTCCTATGGAACTATGCATCTAAAGGTTTGCTTCTTGCGAATCCCGGCTAATAATTAGACTAAAGAGCAGCAGTGACCAATCCTGACTCTTATTCTCGATTTATCTGAGTTTATGAACCTGTACCACACGCACCGGTGATTGCCATTCCCGGTTTGGGTGCCGGTGCCGATATCTTCTCCGTGAAGATCGCCCCCAGAGGAAGATTCAGTCCTAGAGTGCGGAGAATGACGTGGTGGTTAAATGGTGCTCTGCTAGGCCAAGCCCTGTTTGAACTTAGATGTCGGGAAATCGTTGCAATGCTTCAGTATCGGTTGCTGTTCCAAGTTACTCACCTACCACAGCGAGCGGGAGCAGCCACAAATAGGCTGTCGCCCCCTTTCTCCTTGCAATCCTAGGGCCACCAATCCAAAGCCCTTTCGCTCCATTCAACGCCCTAACAGATATCATCATAACTGCTGACACGAGGAGCTACAAAGCCAGGCTTAGGCAGGTTGTGGGAAACTAGATGAACTGTTCCTTTGTGTTTGAGGCAACTTTAGAATCAAACGTCGGAGAAGGCGGCTGGGTCGGGGTATGTGGGTGAGGGTTGTGTTACGCTGACCCCTTAGCAGCCTAGCCCGCATTACTGCAATGGATATACTCCAAGCCCCAGCATATCGACCGCACTTCTCGGGCCCGACCGTCTCGTATTCTCAGGTGTACGGCTAGAGACCAACTGTATTTTCCAAGAATCCGGACAGTGGCGTGCTCCAGGTGTCTGGCTGGAATCCCGGTCCCTCTCTGCGGCTCGCCTCATCCCCCGGGCAGATCAGGAAAGTGCTGGACATTGGCGAATAAATATTACACGACCCCGACAATCCAGGCATACGAAGAAGGGTGACTACGTGGTGCTTGCCGAAGTCAAGATGAGGAACCCGTCCTGGCCAAGCCGCCAGCAGTGCTTACAGTGACTGTCCAGGAGGTGGCCGGCCCCGAGCTAGATTCAAAAGCGTGCGGATGCGATAGACGGATCGCCCGGTCTCTGTCGTTCGGTGGGTGAGCTGCGAAATTCCTGTTTCAGTAGAGACAAGATAATTAGGCGTCATACGCATTCACAGCAGAAAGAGAGTTTTCGATGGACCCGCTTCTGCCCGCGTAGTCGTTTCATGCCATGCAAGCCAATCCATGTGCGAGCGAGCAAAACGGCGGCGCCGCGAAACCGTGACACGAACACGAGGGGAAAACCACACACCAATCAAAATTAGGCGGAGGGACGTTGATCTACTAAAGACCCGCGGCAGTAGCTTGCGCTAAGTCCCGTCCGTCGTCTGACGTTGAAGGCTGGCGGTTGCTTTAAGGTTCGGGATCCACGAGCTTACGGTTGTACCCGGGGGAATCCCCATTACGGCGGGCACTTATGCCAACCCCGAGGAAGAGACAGCGGCTGCGCAGAGGATGTCCGAAGAATCGGTTGGAATAAATATCACAGTACGGAATCTAAAAAATACCCGAGGTCGGGGATCATCTGCGTATATACACCCGTTGCATCCGAACCAGCCGAGAATCCAGATCATAGTCATATAGGTAGTTTACTTGTCCCAAGCGCCGAAGATGTGCAAAAACATGAACGCGATAAATCCTGCATGCCCCCCTCCCGTCAGCCCGCCCGTCGTGATTCTTTATCCAGATATCACATACACCCCTATCTCGTGGCAAATAAATTCATGGGGTTCTTCGCCCCAGTCCTTGTGTCATTGGACTTTATATATACACCGCGGGAACGAGCAGCTTTACCTGCCGTTGCCGTTGTAGGCCCGGATGTCGGCGGGGCCCATGGGGTTCCTGACGCCGGGGACGGCCAGGCCGAGGAGCTTCTCGGTGGCCGCGGCGGGGTCGTCGAGCTCGCCGGGGAAGAGGCTCTTGAGGTAGAGGACCAGACCCGCAACGTGCGGGGTGGCCATCGAGGTGCCGGAGATGATGTTGGTCTGGGAGTCGCCGCCGATCCAGGCCGACTCGATGTCGACGCCAGGGCCGAAGATGTCGACGACGTCACCCCAGTTGCTGAAGTCAGCGCGGACGTTGTTGACGTCGGCGGCGCCCACGGTGATCGCGCTGGGGGCCGAGGCCGGCGAGACCTGCGAGGCGTCCTGGCCTTCGTTGCCCGAGGCCACGATTGTCAGGATGCCCTGCTCGAAGGCGGCCTCGACGGCACTGTTCTCGGCGTCCGACTTGGCGCCGCCGAGGGACATGCTGATGACCGAGTTGGCCTCGCGGCCCTCGCCCGTGATGTTGTTGACGGCCCACTGGTAGCCTTCGAGGACCGTCTCGGTGGTCGCGCTGCCGCCGTTGAAGACCTTGATCGAGACGCAGGTGGCCTTCTTGGCGACGCCGTAGGTCTTGCCGCAGATCGTGCCCGCGACGTGGGTCCCATGGCCGTCGATGTCCTCGAACTCGGTGTCGTCCACGGCGTTGTATCCCAACACCGCGCGGCTGCCCTCGAACTCCTCGTGCGTGGCCAGGAGACCGGTGTCGATGATGTACGCGAACTGGCCCTCGCCGGCAACCGAGTCATAGACGTACGCGGATCCGTTGGTTCCGTTGGGCGACTTGTGTGAGATCGACGCTAACGCCCACGGGGCGCTCGGCTGCGTCTCAAGGGCCATGAGGTGGCGGACGCGGTCCGGCTCCACGGCCAGGACGGAGGAGTCCTGGCGGATCTGCTCGATGGTGGCATCGTCAAAGTGGGCGCTGTAGCCGTTCCAGGACTTGATGCTCCACTTCTTCAGGATACCCCAGAATCCGCTGCCGCTTCGGGCATGTACGGCGGAGGCGAAGTGGATATGCGACTCGACGGCGCTCGGCTCCAAACCGTTCTTCAGCGTGATGATCCACTTGCCGGGGATGATGTCCAGGTCCGCTCTCGGACGGGGAACCGGCTTGGGGAGGGCGGAAACGGCAGAGGCGAAAGTGGCCGCGAACAGGGCCAGTTGCTTGATAGCGACCATTTTGTTGTTGTTGAAAGTAGAGAGCGGGTATCTTAACTATTACCTTGGCACAAGAAGGAACAGAAGAGAGTGTATAGAAGGCAAACGAAGACAGAAGATAAAGGAAAAAAAGAACCGGGGTTGTGTAAATGGGAATGACAAGATGGCATGAGCTCCTCGATGGACGCGGGCGGCGGCACCTTTATATCAACCCCATCAGCGGAGGACACAGACACAGGAATACAGGGGCAATACAGGCCCGACCACATGGGCGGCATGACTAGAGAAGACCCTAGCGGGTCAGCGTTGTGCTCCCATCAAACGAGCGCGGCAGAGCCACGGGCGGTGATCCCTGATCCTGGTGGATCCAGGGCGGCAATCCCATTGATGTGCTATCAAACTGCCGCATCTAGAAGGCGAAGCTAGTAGGCTGGTAAACGGAGTAAACCAAGGTGTCTTTCAAGCCAAGCATAGAGGAAAACAGACGTTTCAACTTTCAACCACTTATCAACGGGAGCCGCGTTGGGGCTGAAAAGGGGTTCTCTATCGCTTGCGCGAATCGGAAGGAGGCTCGTGCGCTGGCGCAGGGGATCGCGCAGTCCTCCTATTAGGCAAAAGGATGCGCACTGCCAATTCCGAATGTGGAGGTGCCATGAGCTTATGTGGGTACAGGTACCTGCGCGTGCTACGTTAGGTAGTACATTAGTTATTGGCATGCTGAATGTATGCGTCGACGAGCTTTCCGATATGTCCAACGGTCCCTCGTTACCATCCGAGCTCCCTATACGTGTTTTGTTTTGTAGGTCCGAATATGCATAGGGGCTCAGTTACAAACGTCACCGAGCCTACATAGTTCTATGCATTTGTCCCCGCCGAAGAGGTAAGAGACTTATTGGCAGTTAATGTGCAGGGTCAAGATACGTGGGCGTCTGCCAAGCCATGGGCTCGGGTATCTAGTCTGCATCCTTGGGCGGACCGATCATAAGTCCGTAGCGTTGTTGATCTCAATTCCGATTCAAAGGGAGAGGGGGCTGGCTTACGAGTGCTTCAAAGCGCCTTCCCCAACCAGCACCATCACCGAGATCAGTTCTTAGCGACTCTCAGCGATCATCGTCGGGCGGAATGTGGGCAGCCGAACAACAAGACCATAATTACCGGGAATTGGCGATAGGAAAGCATGTGAGAATGACGACGGCCAATGAGTCCGCCGGGATGGGATATCGTCTGTAATGCCGAAGCACGGCATCGAGTGGAGCCTGCCCGCATTACCTACTAGACGTAGGCCGGGTGCGATCCGACCAGTCTGCACCCTGCTCCTCCTTGGCTATAGCATGACGGCCAGCCGAGGGTGACAGGTGGACGAGAACAAGCCTGCCAAGACGTTTGATGTCAGCGACGAGGCTTAAAGCTCAATATAGCACGCCCCTTGTCTTTTAAGGACAAAATCTTCTCGTTGAGGAGCCACTCGGAGACTTAGCCCATTCATGGCTCTGTAACAAGCAATCAAGACCTCACGGGATGCTGCACGCTTCCGTACCTACAATGGTCAATGCATAATTATCGGGAGGGCTGTGCCGTAGGAAATAAGCTGTCGGGTGAGGATCCCCGCTCAGCCGCATGCCGGCCATGCAGTGGAGAGCTTGCTGTACAGAGCCGCGAAGTATGCAGCAGATGATCGACAGGAGCAGCTGCAGCCAGAATATGGGAGAGCCTTAAATTTTAAGCCGTAGGTAGGCATCTCACCTATGAAAAATGTTTATAGGTAGAACTGCGAGCGAACTAAAGACTGTCGTGCTGGGCCATCTTCCAACCCACAGCTGTATGCCAGCATTTTACTGGAAGGCCGTTATATTTGCTGGTGGGTATCAGGGGCTGTTACTGCAACCAATGAGCATCCATTCCAACGTCTGCAGAGGGCCTATCTCGCCACCATCTAGCTCTAGGCCAGATTGTTAACTGTTCTCAAAGAGATTTCATCGTGCCGCTTTACTAGGCACACAACGTCGAAAGGGAAATTTAAGAGAAGTTCAACGGCTGTGTGACATCAGAAGCTTAATTCAAATTCCCAGGGCCAAGTCGCAGTAATACACAGCACAGCGCCAACGGTGCCTGAGCTAGTAGCATCCCCGGAGCCGTAGGTGGGATGGCGGTGGAATGTCAGCCCTAACTTACATGGAAGTGGCTTGAACCTTAAGGATACCCTTGCATGCCAGCTTCAGCTACAAATATCCCCAAATATAGTCCATCTTTACGCTAACAGGCTAGCGTACAAGGCCAGGGGCAGTCTCAGATTCATTCACGTCACGGTAACAAGATCAGCCCTTGAAAATATCCACCAACTTACCTCATACATGCTTCTTGATCCCCCACAGCTATTTTTATACGCAGCAAAACGGTCAATCCTCCTATTGATCGAAGCGGGATAGACGGCTTGCACATATGCCGTGGCATAATTGATTGACGCAGATGCAGAGGACGTAAATATCCATCGAGGCTCCTTCCGTGGGGCTTGCTGGAAACCTAGAGTTACCTAAACAGGCCATTATGAGAAAGCAGCTTGAAATCTGCATTCCTCCGATCCACTGGCCTCCGCGGATTCGTGCTAACTACATAGGTATGGAAGGGCGTGATACTCATGTGATAGAATACGGTTCGTACGGCCTTATAACTTAGTAGGAGCTGTCCATCTCCGGCAACATGGACTGCTGCGGTGCCCGGATCCCAGTCTCGGGATTTTGCTGTGACGACAGAGCAATATCAAACCAAGGAATATCCGATATCCATTCCCATTCTCAGATTATTGGGATGGCAAAGGCATTGCTAACATACGTGTAGGATTATTGTCCTGTTTAGGTAAGGTAATTCAGTCATTAAATAGGCTGTATTAACGCCCTCCTGTAAACAGGTACAAAATAGCTAACTTTTCGGTTTCATCTGGTCGCCTAAACGTTTAAGCTAGCGGCACTGTCAATAGAATGATGTTCGCCGTATCAAAAGGCCGAAGTTACCAACTAGGCATCCCACAAATTCCCTCCGCATACGTATATAATAGCCGAATAGAAGCCGAACCGGGCGGCGACAGCTACCTACCTAGAATACAGGAGAGATGCTGAGCTGTACCTGTAGTTATTTACCCACGTTAAAGGTATAATTACACCCAGGTCTAATGCTGAGGATATCCATATTGCAAAACAGCGTCTACGTCAAGCTCCTGGACAGTACAAGGGCGAGCAAGAGGGCTTTCTACCCCGCATCCATCGGGCGGCGTTTGATTAAGACTATGCCATTCTCCACCAAGCCGACTGTCCTCCTCATCGGAGGTTTGACGCATTGCAACGACGAGTGGAAGTCGCTGGGCATCAAGTACAACCTGCTCGAGTTCCGCAAGGGGACGCGCGAGCAATTCCTGGAGAACTGCCGGAACGGCACGTACAATGCGGTGCGCGGCTGCTACCGCTCGAACGCGTCCGTGTCCGTGACGGGGCCCTTCGACGCGGAGCTCATCTCGGCGCTCCCGGAGTCGTGGAAGTACATCGCCCACAATGGCGCCGGCTACGACAACGTGGACGTCGACGCCTGTACGAAGCGCAGGATCGCCGTGTCGTCGACCCCCATGGCCGTCGACGACTCGACCGCCGACATCGGCATGTTCCTGCTCCTCGGGGCTATGAGGCAGGTCCACGTGCCGTACACGGCGCTGCGGGCGGGGAAATGGAAGGGCAAGGCCCAGCTCGGCCACGATCCTAGGGGTAAAGTGCTCGGAATCCTGGGGATGGGAGGCATCGGGCGCGCGATGGCTAAGCGAGCACGCGCTTTCGGCATGGAGATCGCGTACCACAACCGCCGACGGCTGGACCCGGCGCTCGAGGACGGCGCGCGCTACGTGTCTTTCGACGAGCTGCTCTCGGGCTCCGACGTGCTGTCGCTGAACCTCGCCCTCAACGCGCAGACGCGCCACATCATTGGCGCGCCCGAGCTCGCGCGGATGAAGAAGGGCGTCGTGATCGTCAACACGGCGCGCGGCGCGCTCATTGACGAGGCCGCCCTCGCCGACGCGCTCAAGTCTGGTCACGTCGCCGCCGTCGGCCTCGACGTCTTCGAGAATGAGCCCGAGGTCCACCCGGGCCTGCTCGCGAGCGACCGCGCCTTCCTCGTGCCCCACCTCGGCACCAGCACCTACGAGACCCAGCGCGACATGGAGCTGTTGGTCCTCAGGAACCTGGAGGCCGTCGTCGACGAGGGCAAGATGTTCACCCTGGTGAGCGAGCAGAAGGGGCTCGACTGGGTTCCCAAGGAGGCGAGCCTCGAGAAGGTACATTGATGGGCTGTAATGCTACGCGACGTAGAAGGTCGACTAATCGCTGTTCAGGACTCGACCAAATCAAAGCTGTGAGTCCGTGACATGGAGCACGCAGTATATACAGTTAAACTATTTAGAAACCTATTAAGACTTCGATTCCTCCTTTTCAAATTAACCGGCATAGTCACGACCGTATGGGCTATCGTGAGTTTTCGCATGCTCAATAAGACTCGTAGCCCAGAGCTTCACACAGAAAGCATTCACTCTTACCTTCTCACCCCTTTCCTGCGAAGGCCTTCAGTCCGCACCTCGAAAGCAGTAATACATGTCACGACTCATATGGACAGGCCTTTCAGTACAGAGGATTAGATCATCAAGTATCAGTAACCGCGTTTCTTTACCACTAACAGACGGGATGGTTAATGTATGTGAATCAGGAGGCGAAATCCTAACTGCTCGGCTAAGTCGAAATCCGCAGACCTCTCCAGGAACTCTCATCACTTCTTCTCGGCAACCTCAACGTCCTTCTTCGCAAATCCCGCCACCAAGGCATTGCCGTACCTCTTCCTCTTCGCGATCCCCGCCATCTCCGCCTCCCACGCGGCCCCGTAGTACCCGCGTACGGCGTACGCGAACTCGGACACGAGCTGCCCCTTCTTGATCCAGCCGGGGAGGCCGAGGACGTAGTACAGGAGGTCCCTGCAGTCCCGGTCCGTGAGGCTGTCGTCCGCCAGGATTCGCTTCGTCTTCTCGAGTGCTGTGGTGGGGCAGCGCTCCTTGTCGGCGAGGTAGTGCGGCGTACGCGGCTGCGGCCATGGGGTCGCCAGCAGGCCCTTCTTGGCGGTCCCGGCGCAGTGCGGGCACTTTCCCTTAATACGCCGAAATACCTTGTGGGCGTACTTGACCTCCTTGCACAGGTCTCCGAGCAGGCAGAAGGGCGTGTTGCGGCCGCTGTCGACCTCGACGGTGTGGTCGCAGGCGTCGTAGCGCTCGGTGGTGATTCGGCGGCACATCTCGATGGGCTGTCGGAAGTAGTGATTCTCTGTTTGTGAGAGGATCTGGAGTGCTTATGGATGTTATGAAAGCTTAGGCAATCTTGGACTGAGCCGAAGCTTGTAGTTGATGTTGGTGTGGTGAGTGATTTCCAGATACCACAACAGCTAGATCATTGGATTGTTATATAGCATTTTTGGATCACGGTTGGTAGCAAAGGGCCATTGCTCCTCCAGGTCGCTACAATACCATTGTTTGCTGGACGTCTCCGAACAGCCATTCCCATTGTATAAACCATATCGGAACGTTGTCGACTCGGACAGAGGACGAAGAGATTGTTCGACCTATTGTCCTCTTAAAGCGTCCCCATCGTACCACACTCCTCACGCTATTGTTCTCCTGTTTTTGGTCATCTCCACGGCCCGTCGTATGAGATTCACATTGCCCCTAGAAGACGACAATAGAAATTCGTTATGGCCGGACTTATCACCGGTGGCTTCTTGGAATTTCCAGACATAGTCGGAGTGTTGACAACAGAACTGGGAACCGCGACACTACGCCTGCCTGGTCGACTTTACACAGATAAATTGAAAACGGTCGTATTAGTACGATGTGCTGGGAGGAGATATTTCTTCCTCCTTTTCTCAGCAATCCCAGACCCATCTATTAACAAATATATTAGGTGGAAGCGCAAGTCAACAAAGTTTCAACTAGGAGAGGGAAGAATCTTCTTCTGATCAAGATAGATTGAATAGCTGTCCGATTCCATACTAAGCAACGAACCAACCTGAAGATTGGGGGCTACACAGCTATTGACACGCAGAGGTGTGGGTCGTCTAGTTATCCATGTCCGAACCCCTATTCCCAACACATTCAACTCCCTATGCTCCACACTTGGACCCCCTCGCTGTTTTCTTGATAGATATTCTGTTACGAAATGTGTATAATGAACCTCACCTTCTTGCACCGATCCTCAGGCTCAGTTTGTTTCAACGTATCTATTGTTATGAATGGATAACGCTTCTCGTGCTAGGTTTGTCCATAGTCATCTATCGCAAGGTCAAGCTGTTACTCCAGCGCGCCCGGGATGATCGACGCAATAACCATCTGTACGTAATGAACCCTGTTCGCCGGACCTCATATCCTTACGGTCTGGCGCAAAAGCCGTTGGTGCAGATGAAGTCATCCGAACAATCGTCGAAAGTCGAGCAGGGGCAACCTGGGATATATCCTTTAGCGCGCGCTGTTACCACCCCCTAATAATCAAGGTCTCGGGTAAACACCTACCAATGCAATGGCCCTCCCACTCGCAACCCGTCTGGCAGGTCGGGGGATTCGGGCCCGATCCGCCGCTGCTGCAGTAGTCTCGGGTGTTGTAGTTGAGGTACGTAGCCTGCGTGTTGCAAGTGCCGAAATCCCAGAGTGCCGTCACTAACGCATCGTTAAATTCAGCGGCTGTTTTATGTGCCGGTCCCAACCAAAACCGCGTCCCGGGACCTTTTGGGGGGGCTGCTTACGGTCTACTGGGAGGCCCCGAGCCGGATTGCGGATGAACGCCTGGTTCGCGTTGGGCGTGAGCGCGTTCTCGCATTCGATCTGCGCCTGGCCCCCATTCGCGACGGTACCGGTCCAGATATCGATGTGTGCAATGCCGCTTTGCCAGTCCTCGGCTATTCAGCGCAAAATTAGTCGGCGGTCAGTTTTCTCGCACGCCAGGGGGAGTAAAGCACAACGCCGCCTGGGCATCAGGGGAACTTACTGCACGTCTGGCAGAAGTCTTCGTGCCTGAGATACTTCCTCAGGTACGGCGCATACACGAGTTCGCACGTCTCGTACTCGCCGGGCGCCGTGGCGAAGGTCAGGGGGTTGTCGTATGTCCCAACGCCGCCGGCCCGGTTGTTGCGGCCGCCGCAGTTGTACGCGGTGTTGTCCGTCCCCGGCGGGTCATTGTCCGGGCTGCCGAAGAAGGTCACGCGCACGTTATTGACGACGGAGCACTGCTGCGCGTTGATGACGGGCAGGCTGGTGCCGAGGAGGACCGCGGCGGCCGAGACGATGAGGTGCTGCTGCATGTTTGCGGGAACTGGAGTGAGGCTGGGTGATTTTAAGAGAAGCTGATGCTTGAATCCGCCCCTAACATCAACCTCCTCGTGGGAAGGCAGTGAGCTTTTATAATCTGGACATCATCTTCTCGGTTTCTGTAGCCGGGAAGGCGATGTAGGTCCCGCTGTGGATACAATTAGTGGCTATAAATAGCGAAAGTGCGCTTTTAACTAGCAAATGAATGGATCTCTACGTATCCGAATTAGGAAGGTGATATCAGCATTTTGTACTTAGTCATGCAACAACGTCTCCATCTGATTACATATTGCTTTTACCTCGGGCATCGCTCATCAAACACTTGCGGAATGCATGTTTATTGTATGGTGATGCTATGATACTTGAAGTCCTACCGATAATTCAGGTAGGGATTAACTCTATACTCAGGGATATCAAGCCGTTATACGGGCGTCAGATACTGTATAGACTGTCTCAGCTACAATGATAAGAGCCTGCTTGAGCCGCGTATTTGGCGAGTCTTTAGAAAAGGGGAGTACGTAGGGCAGGCTTCGAGCATAGTCGTATTGTCGTATTAAGATCCATTGCCTTGTCAGCAACCGATTTTTAGGTCATTTTGTGGAGTTCCATGCTTATTTGACGTTTTTATTCAGGCGACACTTCTTTCCTCAGGCGATGCTGCTGACGCCAGTTATGGGCTGATAGTCGCCCCATGGGGGGAGCATGGTGGGTTCTAGAAAACGAATGTCAATTAGTACTTATACGGAGTTCACCTCAGCTGATATAGATGAGGCCATCAAAAGGAAAACTATCCATTAGGGTCTCACCGCAAAAACGTTGGGCGAAGTCACATTTAGCCCCCGTTTATCGTATGGATCCCAGCGGTCAACAGAAGCCCCAGAATGCCATTGCGGATTGGTGTAACGTGATAAAAAGGGGACCTATGAGCGTACTGGGGGTTTTAGGCCCCCATGTTGCACAGCAGAAAAACACATAGAATGGAATTTCTCATTTTTTAAAGACGTGCTATCTCTAGGCAAGACATTTAAACGTGTTGTCCACGGTAGTTAATAGACTCCATACGATCCTGTTATCCAGAAACTCTCTGGATCCTTCCTCATGCCATTTTGTTGTCTCCGGCCTCCCCATTGCCAACCCACATGAGCATAGCTACAATGCCCGGATTTAGAGAGTGGAGAAGTTCGCCTTATTCATAATGTCGACCCAGTCGTTCGCCGTCATATCATAACCGGGCTCCTCACTATAGTCGCCGAACAAGGAGTCGTGGTCGGAACCACCATCGAACGGAGACTCCGAGATGGGCGGTTGATATTCGTGGAGGGCGGAGTCTACGTTACCGTTCAGGAGAGGGCCGACGCCGAAGCTAGACTCGCTGCCATTGAAAGTATAATGGATACCAGCTGCAGATTCGTCGGGAACATTGGTCTCTCTTCCGAAGACCACTGCGGGGTTTCCACAGTTGTTAAGGAGCGACTGAATGGCACTCTCTAGGTTCTCAGGAACTTCGGAACCATCACCGCTGACAACTGGTGCAGGGCTGTTATAGATGGCGTAGTGTGCCATCAGCTCTCCAGCAGACATTTGGTCATGGACAGCGATACCATCGCCGATCATATCATCCTCTGCCCCTGGAGTGGCGCCGCTGGTCCCGGCAACATTGAGAGTCACACTAGACGTGGCCGGAGAAGTGATGCTAGGCAGGCTAGCGGTTTTCGTGGTGTTCCTCCTCTTGATCTCGCCGCGTCTCCGCGGTTGATATTTATAATGTGGGTTCTTCCTTGCGTGCTCAAGTTTTTCAGCCTCGGCCAGGTCCTCCCACCTTTTCTTCTCGGCGGGTGCCAGTCTTTTCCACTCTCGACTAATTCGAGTGGCTGCAAGATGAATGTTAGAACGATTCCGTCCAGTGACTAGGTAAGACTGGAATGGAGGGGTTTACTCACACATCGCGCCGTTAGGCATCGGTCCCTCGGTTTTGATGATCTGCGCCTGTCTGGCGCTCCTATACAATATCCAGCTGTTCCTAGGTCGGCGAATACCTGACGCTGGTGCCTTCGACTTGTTCCTAGGTTTGCTGGCACTGTTGGCCCCAGTCGTGTCATTCACATAACTAGGAGCCCCAAAGTTGTTGGTGCTGTCAACCGCGGCGTCGCTTGCGGCTCTCTAAGCCGGCGAAGCCAGGTTATGACTAGCATTATCGCCTGTTGACCTGGGGTTTGTTGTAACCTGATTGCTCTTATAGAGCACAACGGGTAACGCTTGAGCGGAGGAATAGTGCAAGACAATGCCGGCTTCGTTAAAGTGAAAGGTAGAAGCAATGTAGACGCGGTCAGGAAGGTTTATATCGACAGCATAGCGAATGTCTTCCTGTTGGACTTCTTGTCTATCACATGGGTAAGGTAAGTAAAGTTCAATTGAATGTGACGTGAGTAAACGTCAGGGGATATTAAACTATGATATATATGTCTTCTCAGGATGTGACTTTAGGATGTGATAGGAAATTAAGGTAATAATGTATGATTATACTCGTACGCTACAATTTTTCCAGGCTGTTAAATGCGGTAAGAGAACACAAGTTATGATCATAATGTGTTACGGTCTAAGGTGAAGAACAACTCACTTCATAAGGTCGACAATCAGATTCTTGTCAGCAACTGACCACGTTCCGAATGTTCCCGCATGTATAGAAACGATCGCATTAAAGCTGTTGACCTGGAGCTTGAGATGGTCCCAAGCTGCCATAATCTCGTTATTGTTGAGTTCTCCAACGTCGGTGACAGAGGGCTGTCCAGCAGCGCCAAAGTTATGAGCGGGAGCATTGATAAAGTTCCTGAAGGGATCCATGGTGAATTTTCGAAGTGAAGGAAAGTTGCTATTGGCGAGGCGAAGTAGAGTTGAAATTGGCGTACACGGTAGCGAGGAGTGTGGTAGTAGGTAGCGTAGAGAGAGGAAGCGTTGTGTACGAAGCCTGATGGTGTAGTTGTAGAGATGGGGGAAACCAATTTATAAGAATGGACGACAGGAAATGATGATGTGAAAGGAAGATGGATAAGTCATTGGAAATACTGGTTGCTTATATATGTTTCTGTAGCTTGTGGGTGAGGCTCAAACGAACTTGGGTGGATTGCGTGGTTTATTCAACTTGAACGGCTGCTGGCTAACAATGTCGGATGCTCAGTACTAATAGCAAGCAGCACGCGAAAACGTAATATGGCACACGTGCTATTCAGCTATTCAGTTTCAGATATCCAACCGTATTGTTAGTCAAGAAGCATTATCAAATAGCTGCTCGTTAGATTCGCCTGTCAGAACACTATGTATTATCGTCGAGTTACGGATACTGCTCCAGGGCCTAAGGGGCTCGGCTAATTATTAGCAAACAGTACATGAAACACACTCAGTTATTCCGTTTCAGATCCAATCTTATTGTTAGTCAAGCAGTATAACACTAAGGGTGCCTTCCAGACTCGCCTGCCCGAATCCCTGTTATCATTGATGTCCTATTACTCCCCCAGTGGTTATCCGGCTCTTGAAGATGACGACCTTCTATTTGGCGTTGAGGCTTCCCCACAGTTACATCTCAACATAGTAAAAAATCAACATATCCTAGCTTGGACTTATCTGTATTACACCCTACCTTTGGTAATAACTATCACAGATATAGGGGCAATGTAGTGGTATGTCTACTTAAGGATATCTCACGTCTCGGGTCCACAAGCGTCGCCAGCCAACTATAATACACTCATTCTAGTCTTAGACACTCGTTATAACTACATAAGCTGCTACTCCTACCTATAAAGGGCGACGGCCCTGACTTTGACCCATCTGTTCTTGTTGTAGTATTTAACGCCGGGAGACCACTGCGTAGCGGCTATTCCGCAGCCTCTCTTAGGGGTTGAGAATTCCCTCCCTGGTATTTTACACTGCTATACGTACCCAACTTTAAGCATGATAATAACCAATTGACCGAGAGATCTCAGACAAAGTCTGGCTCCCCATAACCTAATGAACTCCTCGCTTTCATGCAATAATAGCTCGTGATATAATACATATAGAATAACATCAATCGTACACGCTGGCCTTGCTCCATTTATTCGCGGCGCGAATCCGCCTCCCGAAGACGTAAAAGGCATACGGCACGGGGATCAGCAGACAGGCGAAGCCGGCGAAGATGCTCGAGCCGGGCCCGACGCCGAGGTTGTGGTACAGCGGCGTCACGACGAGCGGGAACGCGGCCGCGAAGCAGCTCCGTAGGAACGTGTTGGCGGCGACGGCGCTCGCCGCGTACACCTGGAAGGTGTCGACGAGGTAGTTGAGCGCGGCCTGGAAGATGGTGTTGAAGCCGCAGCCGGAGAGGTACAGGCCGAGCACGGGCGCGATCCAGTGGGCGACGCGCGGGTCGGCGGTCCAGCCCGTGACGAACTGGCCCCCCGCGAACAGGACGGACCCCAGCATCATCGGCGGCAAGCGCTTCTCGGGGACGGGGCGGCCGCCGGCCGCGCGGTATGCCCTGTTGTAGTAGAGTTGGTTGGCGACGTTGACGGCGGCGCCCGTGACGGAGCCGAGGCAGAGAGCGAGGAAGGGGAGCTCGCTCGACAGGAAGGGCCACCTACGGAGCTCGTGGAAGATGATGGGCACGGCGCCGAGCTGCATGTACAGGATGCCGTAGCAGAAGGACGCGTACAGCGCCACGAGGAAGCAGATGGGAGTGTACAGCAGACGCACGGGCCGGACCAGGAACTTTCGCGCGAGCTCCGCGACGCTGACGTCCCACTCCTCGAACCTGGCGTGCAGCGCCCAGTTGCCCGACTCGTGGCGCAGTCGGCTAGCCTTGGCTACGAGCAGCTTCGGCGGGTACGTCTCGTCGATGAATACGACGGCCGCGAGCAGCACGAACGCCTGCAGGATCCCCGTGATGTACTCGGTCCAGCGCCAGCCGAGCTGCGGCTGGACCACGACGGCGGCCGAGACGATTGGCCCCACGGTCGGTCCGCCCACGACGGCCAACGCGTACCCGGCCATGGCGATCCCCCGGTCCATGGGGGAGAAGAGGTCTCCTAGGACGCCACCGGTATTAGTGACCGGTGCCGAGGCGAAGAAGGCTCCGAAGAAGCGCGTGATCATGATGGTCTGTATGTCCTTGGCGGTGGCGGTCGCGAACGAGAAGCAGGTAGCGACGAACATGGGCGTCAAGACGGCGACGCGCCGCCCGTAAACTTCGGAAAGTGGCGCCCACAACAGGGGTCCCACGCCGAAGCCGAGGAGGAACAGCGTCGTGCCCAGCGTGGCGACCTGGCGACCGACGTCGAACTCTTCCGCTATCTGCTGCGTGCCGGAGGCATAGGCCGAGGAGGCCCAGGTGGCAGACATAGTGACGAGGCCGTAGAGGAGCGTGGTACTGACCTTCTTGTGCGTCGGCCAGTTCATGGGGCGGTAAGGGTCATCAGGGCCGTCAAAGTCGACCAGAACGTCCTTCGTGGTTCGCTGCTTTGCCAGGGGATGGGTGAAGGGCGGGACGGCCGGTCTGGAACGTATCCTGGACAAGGCCGTGTCCCTGCGTGATAACGTCCGCCCCAGCTGCAGGTCCCTGGCGCTGGCTTCCGCCCGAGACGGTGCCGTCTCTAGATTGCAGTGTCGGTGGCCGTCGTGGCCGTGTTCATGACACTCGCATTTACAACTTCTCGCCGGGCTAGATTCTCTGGAGTGCCCCGAAGGTTCCGTAGTAGATCCATCTTCTTCACGCGAGGGTCGAGCGTCCTCCTTTGATTCCCGGAACGACATCGTAGACTCGGCGGTCTACGATAGATTGGTGTTTAATGGTGATTTTCGGGGACATTATGTGGGCATCGCTAGCTTTCTTGACGTGTTGTTATTCTATTCACTTGGGGTCCGTCGAGCCGTTCATATCGTTCCTAATTATGACGTAGTATAACGGCCCCAATGTCGCATGTGCTCTACCCCGATCTGCACCTATCAGATCCCGAACGACGGGTTCATACGAAGTACTACGTATCAGGCCGAATATTAAGATCTTGCTAGCCACCCTTTAGCGTCAGGCCTAACGCTATTGCTATACTGAAGTTTTGATTCATAAAGTTCGAATAGGTTAGTTAACAGATAATACCGGGCCAGGATGTTAAACTTGCCCCCCTACGATGTAATACTCTACTCTGCTTTAGTCTGAGCAGGTTATTCTCCCATTGGTTACCGGTAGTTGCCCCAACGCGCTTCGGAGAGAACCCATCCAACTAGAATGTGGATCCCTATAACGCTGGATGTCAAAGGTTAATGAGTTCGCGTACCTTTGACACTTATTGAACTTCCAATACCCGTAGTCTGCTACGGTAGTTGCGTCGAATGGATGGAAGAACCAGACCTTGGGCGCGACAGGAAAGGGGAAGGCAAAAAGGTCGGGCCGGGGTTCCATTGAACACCCGAAATAGACCGCCGAGGAAATAGTGGGGCGTGGGGTACGTCCATCTGCAAACAACACCACCGAGTCGGGGGGATGGCAATGCGCGACTCACTCCCGAAAACGCCTATGTCAAGTACACGCACAGTATCCAAGGGGCCATAAAGTCTCATTACTTAGCAAGACGCACAATACGTCTAGATGGATCCGCAGTACTGTACAAGTCTTATTCGACGACCTGTTATCTACGACTCGGTCGGGCGTAGGGGAGGATTGTGTCCCGTCCCGTCGATATCCTATGTGCATGCGTCCATCCTACTTGTCTAGCTGGAACTCTCTCCCGCTTCCTCCAGCTGCTAATCCCGCTGTATAAGTACATGAGAAGAAGAGCAATAAAACGAAACATTAGATATATAGTGGGTGCAGGCCTTTTCCTGCCGAGGTGATTGCCAAGGGGGATGAAAAATATCCGTATAGAATAGCACAAGCCGGCTGCTTCCCCCAAGCAAAGCATAGTAGTATATAGAATATAGGAGGTATGTTGCACAGACCTCCACAAAACGCCGATGCTTTTCCCCCCACCCAGAGACCAATGCTGCGCTAGCCATACTATATCTCTGGCTGACCCAACCAACACCGATTATGCCCCTGGAGGCAAAGGCAAAAGAAAGACAAAGCTGGCGTGCAGTGCAATATTATACAAACATTAGCTCACGCAACCTGGGTTAATTTAGTACGACTGCAAGGTCTTGAACCGGTCTTCGAAAGCCTTGAGCTTCTCCGCCTCAAGCTCCCTCTCGAGTTTCCGGGTTTGGTTTACGGCCGCTTCGCGCTCCTCCTGCAGGTACAGGACTTCGATCTGCGCCGCGTTCATGCGGCTGACGACCTGCTCCATCTCCGAATCGGCATCGGTGACGGCGTTCTCGAGCTCGGCGATGCGCGCTCGGAGGTTGTCGATCTGGGTCTCCTCCGAGACGTTCATCGCGGGACCGGAGCGCGTCGAGCTAATCCGCGGTGGCCGGGCGCCAGCAGCGGCGAAGAGAGGAGATAGCGGCGACTTCGGCGGGAAGACGCGAGGCGAGCGCAGGCTATCGTGCAGTCGCGTAAGTTGGTTGTTATGGCTGTCCTTAAGCGCCTGCATCTCTTCTTCGTGACGGGTGATCCGGTCTTCCGAGGCATTCTGGGAGGCTTCGAGCTTTTCCTCGAGGAATCGCAAGCGAGCCTGCATGGCTGTGATTCGCTCCGAGTTGGCTTTCTGTTGAGCATCGCCGCGGGCGACCGTGTCAGCGATTCGTTGACGCAGGTCCTGGTTAACGCTGAGTTGCCGGCGGACTTGAACAGCCAGCTCTTCCACGCGGCGGGCAGATTCCTGTAGCTCGTCTGACAGTGCCTTCTCCGACTCCAAATACTGTTGCTCCCCAGCCTTAAGAGCATCTAACTGCTCTTTATAGGCAGACGCCTCCTGCCGCGCAAAATCGCGCTCCATCATGGTGGACGAAAGGGCGTTTTCCAGCCTCTCCATCGCGAGCTGTGTTTTCTCGTCGAGGACTGGGGCACCATTCTCGAGGCTTTTGATGCGTTGTAGCGCTTCACTGTATGCCTTGTGCAGATCTTGGTAAGCTGCCGTCAGGCGCTCAGAGGTAACCGGCGCATCGGGCTGGTCGCCTCCCATGCTGGAGCGGACAAAGGAGGGTGGAATGAGGATGTCTTTCTCGTTGAGAAGGCTCCTTAGCGACGCGATTTCTTGTTCCGCTCGGTCAAGGTCCATCTTAATACCCGCGAGGCCCTTCTCAACCTGCCACTTCTGCTCCAGCGCCTCCTCAGCCCGCCGTCGCAGCACGTTGATCTCCGCGCGGAGGTTCGAGACCTCCTTCTGAAATCCCGCCTTCCCTGGTGAAGAAGCTAGCAGGCGGTCACGCTCCATCTCCAAGGCTTTGATCTTCTTGTCGTTCTCGCGGTTCTGATACTCTTGTCTTTCGAGGAGATTCTTCAACGCCCTGTGAAGCGCGTCTCTCTGTTCCTCAACATCCTTGAGGCGCTCCACGAGTTGGTCTCGCGACTCCGACGATTTGACCGTCATTGACCTTACCAGCCCAGACGGCGGTCGTCTGAGCGAAGCGACGGAATTGGATCGGACTAGACCGGCGGTACCTATAACGGAATTGGGCCGTGATGATCGGGAGCTAACATCCTCCGGGATACTACCCATCGACCTCGATAGGCTCTCCTTAAGGTTGAAGTTCTCGGTTTTCAAGTTTTGCAGTTCCTGTTGCGTCTTGCTCGACTCATACGTCATCCTCTCGAGCTCTGCAGCTTGCCCTTCCAGTCCCTCCACACGGGATCGGAGCTGGGGGACGATCTCGTCGCGCAGGTTGTCACGCTCGTTGGAAGCATTCTCAAGTTCTCCTCTCAGGGCCGAAAGTAAGTCCTCAAAGTTATCCTTTACTTGACGTTCTTCAGCCAGTTTTCGACGCAAGGTTTCGCATGTGCTTTCCAGCTCCCTCACCCGGTCGTTATCCACGTCGTTGGCCTTGGTGAGGTCTATCTGGGAAGCCTTCTCGGAGAGCTCCTTGATCTGGACATCGAGCTGCTGCCGCCTTGACCTTTCTTCCTGGAGCTTGTTGGTCAGCTCCAGCCTGACCTGGGCCTTCTCCTGGTCAGCCTTCCTCTGAATCCTCTCTATCTCCTCTCTGGATTGGTCATAGTCGCTGAGCTTAGCAGAGCTATATCCCGAATCCGAGAAGTAATCACTAGTCCTTTTGTTGGAGGTGGAAGTCGGATTTTCCCTCTCTGCCTGCAATCGATCGACTAGGTCTTCTAAGTCTATCTCGCGCCGAATCGACGATGCGAGTTCGGTAGAGATGGCCTTCAGCTCATCTTCCATTTCTTGGATTTGAAGGTACGGCGACGGGGCGCCACCTTGTGGGGTTGCAAAATAAGACTCGGCGTAAAGGGAACCAGGAGGGCCGTACGGCGTCTTAGGAGCTCCGAGGAGTGACTGTGGTGCGGCGGTGGTGACCGGGGAAGCATCGGAAACGGTGGCGGCTTTACTAAAATTGAAAGGCGACGGCGCGGGTGAAAGCGCCTTATCCGAGGTGGTTGTCGACGGAGAGCCCCAACCGAAAAATGTGCCTAGCTTAGAAGAGCTTGGCGATTTAGGTAGCGGTTTGTCTGTATTAGATGCCGTGATGTCGTGAGCGCCCTGTTCTAGATTAAGATGTGGTGGTGTGGCCTTCCGGGCGACATGCATATTACTATTATTAGTATTAGGATTAGGTTTCAGGTTGGGATTAGAAGTGTAAGACGTGTCCGAATTATAGCCGTCCAAAAGGTTATCGCTCAGCGGATCCTCCTCTTCGTTGTCTGCTTCATCTACGTCCTCGTCCTGTTCAGCCAATAGGTCGTCGTAAGCGGACAGATCACTGTGTTGCGACAGTCTAGCCGGGCGGCCAGTTTGAGGACCTGCGGTGTTGCCGACCTCGGAATGGTATGGATGATTAACCTCTTGCGTAGGAGAGGCAGACGGGTCAAAACGATCGGAAACCGGCGAGTTGCCAATATCTAAAAAGTTCCTACAAGAGGACCCGTTGGTTTAGCGGACATTCTTCTCCTGTCGTTCTTGGAGTCATGACCACGTTGGAACGTGCAATCAATCGAGACATTGACTCACTCTTTGTTCGTAGTGAATGTTTGTGGCTTTGTCGCAGAATTCGGATTAGCAACACGCGGCCCTACCGGAGGGCGAGGAAAGTCATAGACAGTAGGACTATCAACCGAGTTCGAACGCGAGAATCTATGCTCAGGCATAGGGAGACCCTTTAGGATGGTCAGATGCTCCCCCGACGAATATCTCGTTGCGATAGGCGAGGCATTCGACGACAGTGGTTTGCGCCGAATCCGATTCTGGGGCGGCGATTGAGCGACGGTACTTTCGAGAGTGAGCTTTCGGACGTTTCTCGAAATCTGTGGTAGCTGGGGCACTGAGTCTTGATCCTGCGACTGGTCCTCAAAAGATGGAAAGAGTTGTCTGGGGTGAGAAGGAACGGCAACGGATGAAGCATGAAGAATCTCAGGGGAGTCTGTCAAGGGAGAATAGAAGGAAGGGGGGTGTGAGTTCAAGCTCTCCCGCAACGGCAACGGCTTCGACATGGTCATGGTCGGGAGCATTAATCAATCTCCCTAGTGCTATATGGCTTCTTGTCTATCCCTCTCTCCCACGCATAACTGGACGAAATAGGAAATGAGTGGAATGTGGAGGGAGGATATCAATTAGAGCAAGGCGATGATTATTGCCATTTGCTTCGTAACCCAACAGCCAAGCGGGAAGCTAGAGAAAGATCGGGAATCTGGATGATTTAGAAAAGAGAGCTTTCACAAATTGTACCTGGTGCAATAGCTGTTACAATTATTTAGTACGCAGTCTTGCAGTTCCGGCAACAGGGGGCCTGATGAGCTGAGGGAGATGAGAAAAAAAGAGAAAGTGACCCGACGCCTTTCCAAGTTACCACTGCCCATAAGCTGGACTAGTGGCCGGCTGATTAGCGCTGCTGTATGTCACTAGCTCCAGATCGTCGTGCACTACCCCAGTTGAAATTGGGGATAGGGAATACATGGATTCAATGGCCCAATTACCTCCCTTTGAGTTGAATTCCTACACGTGCTGCAGGAGAGCAATCGCGCGCGAAATTCTTTTCCAACCGCGATTTAGGCCGTTGGGAGCACGAGCCAGGGCTTTTCCCGGCATGCACACGTAGCCCCTGTACCTTGCTTTAGCGCCAAAGTTACCCCCTGAGCGCCATTGTCTGGACTGAAGAGTCTCATTGGCTGCTAAAGCTAGTTGCCCCTGTTGACCCTCTAATTAGCGTTGCATTGCTTCGAAGCGTAATTTTACAGTACTTATTATCATCATTCGGTGTGCATTTCTGCGTACCATGGTATTCTTTTTTCGTTTCCGTACTCTCCAGAGTTATGCAGGTACAGGGTAGCATCTAAACCGAACGGGGGAAAAGATCCTTTATTAACGATTGCGGGGGATAAACCATGCTTCTTCCCACCTTGGCTTGTTCATTTGACTCGAGGGGGCCGTACTCGGTATTTTGTCCGTACCTGGGAGCTCCCAGTTATCATTACGTGGGGGTGGGCCGATTTAAGCCGTGAACATAAGGCGTAACTGTTTACTGAGCAAGAACCCTCCGTTCTCGTGACAGTCATGTCATGCATGGCGATGGCCGCCCTAGAAAGAAGATGGCCAGATCAGGAGCCGTGATTTGTCGAGTTTGGCGCTCCGCCAGATCGAGCTAAGGCCCTAGCTCTCCTACAATGTAGAATGCCAGCGGGTAGATTCTCCTAGCGCGCGGCAAGCCACCACCACAACTCGATCGACGAAGCATCGCACAAAGCCTGCCGCGAAGGGGTGGGCGGGAACAAAAAAGAAATAAAATCTGCGTCCCCAAGAATGGTCGGTGGCGCCAAAACAATAGCGAATAATGTTTGCGATTACACTGCAGCAAACGTCCTATGTGCAGTAGGATCCCCGGTCCGGGTCTGGGCCTGGTTCCCTGAAGCTCGTTCGGCAGGGTAAACCCGGCTTGTCAAACCCCGACTTTGAGCCGCGTTGTCAAACGGCGACATCGTACGACCTGAGATGTCACGCATAAGGGTCCCCCTCGTGTTCGACGACACTATGGGCGGTACGACAACTCTTAAGCCGCCGGCCTTTGTCTTCCGACGTGTGACGTTCTCCGGCTGGTCTACTGCCTTTTGGCTGATTGACTGTTGATCGCACGAAGACGCGGCAATCATCTCTTGCTATTGGCTCAAAATTCATTAAGAGCTTTTTACGTCAGCAATACCCTAACGCTAACATGGAAAAGAATCTATGATATTCCTCGTGTGAATGTAGCAAATCGTGTTACGCATTTCCTGGCGCCAGATGCATGCCAAAGACGTTGCAACAATCAGCCTCCAGAGATAGGGGTGACCAAGAACATGACCCCATGACCTGCAGAGCCGCCAATATGCAAGACTCGCTAAAGTTGCGGTCAGGTTGCCGTATTCTCCGAATTCTTACAATGGCCTCGTGGCCATTATTGATGAATGACATTCTCCTAACCGCTACAGAAGCCCACCAATGCAGCCACCCGTCCGACCCTTTTTTGGAGGTGCAGTTCCGCCGGCAAAGCGCATCGCTCTGTCATTCTCGTTCATCAATTGATCCGAGCTGCGTGGCTTCACACACCCATGCGGGGAGCCGAAATACGCTTAAGAGGGAACTGTGTTCGAATGCTGCTGAGATGCAATTCGATGGTATAATCTGAAGGCTAGGAAAAACCATATCTAAGAGGGTTGTGAGTTACACTGCTACAAGAGAGTCTCAGATAGTATTTCAGTTCTATAACTATCTCTTTACTGGTTTCATGGATCGTCGCAAAGGGACGAGTACGCCAACCGCCTATCCTTCCTCGGCATGGAGGGAGTTTAGGGTCAGCTTTGTCATGTGTGGTCCTCACGAGATTCGCCCGACGGCAAACACATGATACACCATTGGCAGAATAGCACCAGAAACCGTTCATCATACCCTGTTATTTTAGGCGAGATTGCTTTTCTGAGCTCGGCACATCTCGACTATATCAATCATTTCATTGATAAGGCGCCTTAGGATGCGGACTTGGTCACGACATATAAGTGAAGCTGCGTCAGATATCCCGACGGATTTGTGTTTCGTTACAGTGGTAAGACGCTCTCCGTCCCTACATTATTATCCCTAGCTACTCTCCCGGGGACGACACTTGCATCCCGCAGATGGTGAGCGCTACGTAGAACGGCCCCCTTTTCTGTGCACAGAGACAGCAGGGGGCGGAAATAGATGGAAATATATAACTGTACAATGGTTCTTAATGTCGAAATTTCGGCTGTACAAACATATCGCATAACAATCTCCTTCAGAAATAATTAAATCCTAACAATGTTCCGTTTGTAGATAAAGTTTAACAGAGTCATAGCGGGGTGCGGAAATAAAAGAAGCCAATACATCACTGATCACTGAAAAGCTTTTGTCTTGAAGGTGATTCACGAACCGTCCCTATGAAGCAAAAGCTAGTCCAGTGTTTATATCGAATTCTAGGCCGGATATCGAGTTAAGCTTTATAAATACAACACCTAGTTATCAAGCCTTGATGGGGCCTTTTTTTTTGCGTATAAATAAGCTTCCTCCGCCAAAGTCCGTCCGTCCTTTCCTTCCCTCTAGACATGCCTGAAACCGCATCAAAATACTTTCACCCCATATCGCCATGCTCTAGTGTTATAGTTAAGCTGATAGGCAGAAAAGGTTACATATAGAGTGTGGGAACTAATAATCGTCTGACCGGATTCGGGTTCTAGAGAGCAGTGGCCAGGAGGCTCTGTGTATAATGTGGGATCCCCGGAGTAGGGTTGTTCCGGGTGCTGCATAGCTCTGAACTTAATGACTAGCAAGCTGCCCTTTTCTGCAACATCTAGCGCTAGCCAACGCGAAAGTTGTTAAACAGCCATGTCTGTCAAGTGTCATACAGTCGGCCCGGCCGAAGGCCACAAACACACACACACTGTCATCTTCCTCCATGGACGGGATAGTGTGGCGGAAGAATTCGCGGACGAGTTCTTCGAGAGCGAAGCCAGCGGACCCGAAACCGGGGACAGGATTCTCCTGGGTCTCTTCCCGACCATTCGCTGGGTATTTCCGACGGCGCCCTTGATGCACTCCGAGCGCTTCGGCACGACTATGTCTCAGTGGTTTGATATGTGGTCCGTAGAGGATCCAGAGGAGAAGAGTGAGCTCCAAAAGCCTGGGCTCCTACAAAGCATCAGAATCGTGCTTAATACGATTCGATCGGAAGAGGCCCTCGCCCCGCGAAATAGGATCTTTCTCGGGGGCATCAGTCAAGGCTTCGCGACGGCTCTCTCCGCTTTCTGCGTTGGTGGTGGAGGTCTCGCTGGGTTGATAGGTCTCTGTGGCTGGATGCCTTATGTCAGCTCATTCGAGAAAGCGGCTGCCCAAGGGAGTTTTAAGCAAGTGATTAGACAGACCCAGGGAATGCTGCCCGGCGAGAATTTCGACGATATCTCAACGGCGCCCATTCAGGCGACACCTCTTATGATTGGCCATGCTGCGGATGACGACGTGGTTCCTGTGGAAAACGGCCGGCGCATGAGGGACATGCTGCTCCTTCTGGGATTCGGCGTTTATTGGCACGAATACGAAGACGGGGGCCATTGGGTGAACGAACCACGTGGTGTTGACGACATATGTCGGTTTCTTCGAGCAGTTATGGGACAGGAAGAAGCTTGATTCGCAGACCATCGATATATCCACCTGCAAAAGGTGAGAATATCTGACATGACAGCAACCTCCCTCGAGTCGCACTTCGGCCGCACCTCATGATAGCCCCGTACTCGCCGACTACCCAACCGTCGCACCGGCATCAGTCGTCCGGTTCCAACCGGCGCGAAAAGACCTGAAGGCGGAGGCTTCTATACCCGTTTGTCTAGCCCACTCTGGTTTTCTGCACATTCGTGGAACTCGTCCCGTATTTAGACAAGTCGAGGCTGTCTGGCTGGCGGTGCGGTAATACAACCGGCACTCGCGGAGAAATGCTGAAATTCGAGGTTGGAGATTGGAGAACTGTTCTGCGCGCCTGTCCAAGTAATATATGCCGATTGATGCGCCTCATTGTACCGAACATACCGCGAGAGCGTCTTAGTGCGCGCAAGTCTATATGTGACAAAATTTCTCCCCCTGTTGGACTGACGGTCAAGCTTTATGCCTAGCTAAACGGCGTATGGCAACCACAGGACTAGACTAAAAAGGGGGGTAGAGAGAGTCATAGTTCAAGTTTAGTTACCCAACCTCGCCATTCCAGAGGCACCTGGCATCTGAACGGTTTCGTCCATTCGTGACATAGGCCATTCTATCGCAGCCACTGCGCAGCGATAGTCATCTCATGTCTGGCGTCAGCTGACCGTAACTAGAAGCTCGAGAGAAACGCTACCACGGCCTTCTCAGGGTCTCGCTATAATTACCGGGCTATCTGTGACTACTTACCTACATATATCCCACCACTGCCATAAATGAACATAGTTAAACCGAAATTCGTCTTAATAGATTCGAGACAACCATATGTTTTGATATCTATGACCAAATAATGAAACGTCATCGCCGACTAGTTTATTAATCATTTAGTTCTGACAATTCAGGTTCCGGATATAATGCTGGCTTAGTTATTTTGACCATAGTCTTAGGCGTTATTATAGCACCCCTTAAACAGATTCACTTCAAGTACATGCAGAGCCCCTCTTATGTCTTATACTGAGACAGCTGCAAGTCAGCAGTTATATGAACAGCGCTACAGACGCATCAAGCAATTCCATGTGAAAATGTCATTTTGAGGATACATATAAAAACTCTATAAATACAAGAGATAGTACAAGCAATACACAATCTCACCAATAAAGTAGATGATATAATCCTATAAAAGAAAAAACTGGGCGAGGGCTACTAATCAGGCGACGACGTGGATAGCTATTGTGGAGCGAGAGCTAATTTACTTAAGACCTACCAGGCTGCGGGCCCTCTACTCAAACTCATGGCTTGTTTCGCGTATACTCCGTCAAGGAAAGGCTTGGCCCGAGTTGCTTGGGTTGAAGACACCGAGCAATTCATAACTCCCGTCAGTGACGCAGGAAGCCGTTGAAACGCAGTGTTTCGCAGTGTTTTGTGGAATGGACCATGATCTGATTAGATATGAAGTGAATTGTTTCATCGTGAATCAACAACGGTGTTCGGGTAAAAAGCGACGAATGATGTGAGAGCAACTCGTCTGGCAGGGTTGCGTTTAGTACCCCTGACCCTGTCAGTGGTGCAAGTATACTCGGAGCCTTGGTTTATTGTGGCAGAAGCCCAGTATTTATGGAGCTCATGGGCTGGTTATCACCAGTTTCTTCTTGTATTGGTTTATCTATCTGATGAACCATTTGGTGGAATCCAGGTTAGGACACAATATATAACAAATAGACCTCAGAAGGCTACAAGACCCTCCCACATAAAACAAGGGGTCGAGTGGAATTGCTACCCACCTGGTCAGCCGTCTCATCTGACTCCCACGGCGCCAGGGGAAGCGATCTCACGAATGTTTATAAATATGATGGACTTCCGGTCCAATCCAGTTCCGGTTCCAATCGTCTCGATCATCTTCACGATCCAAACCTCCTTGCAAATTCTCCGAGATGCTCAAGCAAGTGCTAGTCGTCGCCGCCCTCTGCGCCAACGCCCTGGCGTCTCCTGTCGCCGAGGTCCTCGCGCGGGCTAACCAGGGGAAGGCTTCGTTCTACGGCGGGAATCTGGATGGCGGGAACTGCATGTTCTCCGGATACAGCCTGCCATCGGGCGTCTACGGCACGGCCCTGTCGGGATCGAGATGGAACTCGGCCGCGCAATGCGGCGCCTGCGTGAGCGTCAAGGGGCCGAACGGCAAGACTATCAATGCTATGGTATGTAGAAGCAGCAGAGCGGTTCTAGGGCTCCCAATGGTTGCCGTAGTTATCCTAACGCCTCTGATAGGTCGTCGACAAATGCCCGGAGTGCGATGCCAACAAGCTCGACCTCTTCCAGAACGCCTTCACCCAGATCGGGGACCTGAGCCAGGGAATCATTGACATCACGTGGGACTACGTGCCCTGCGGCACCACCGGTCCCCTGAAGGTGCGGAACAAGAGCGGGACTTCCGCGTATTTGTAAGTCCACTACTATTACTACCCTCTGCCAGCCGCCGCTGTCATCAAGTAAATATGGACGCGGGCTCACAAAAGCGCTTCATCAGCTTCTCCATGCAGGTCGTGAACTCCAACAGCGCGGTCACGGCGCTCGACGTCAGCACGGATGGCGGCAAGACCTGGCAGCCGACCGTGCGTCAGGACTACAACTATTTCCAAAAGCAGGATTCCAGCGGCTTCGGTACGGATAATGTCACTGTGAGGGTCAAGTGCTCGAGCGGGAAGACGGTGACGCTGTCGAACATCGGTGTCCAGAGTTCTTCGGAGCATACCGCCTCAGGAAACTGCTGAGCGGACAAAGGTCGGTTGGGACGTCGTATGAGAGATCAGGACACTGTTGGCAGGCTGAACCAACATCAACTGACCCGACAGTGTTTCAAAACCTTTTATCCAGAAGGCTGAGAGCTGAGATATTTCAAAGATAGGTTGGATACCCGTTAGAATCCATACAAGTGACCAGTCTTGGGGGGACTGGGATACTGCAGAACTACATGTACACATGAGCGTGTGGGTCGTCTTGCACTATCCCTATTCCAACAAGAGAACGCATAGTAAATCTAGAATACGATAACAGAAGCGACATTCCTAGTATTACACGAAGATATCTACTGCCTCATCACGGTACTACTACAATTTTTTTTCTACAAGTTCGCGGCCCTTCTTGATATTAAGAGTCCGTCCTCCGCTTTGGTACGAGACTCCAACTTGCCCTTATAACCAAGGGGTCAAGTTCCAATATGGAACTCTTAGGCGTGCCCCTGAATTTGCTTGGGTTCGTATGCTTCCTCCAAGTATGCTTCCTCTTCTGCACTGAGCTCCATACCACGAATCGCCAACGCTTCATCCATTCTCTCAACACTGTTCATACCGATAATTGGCGCTGTCACGCGTCTATTTAACCATGCCAAGGCCACTTGGCTCATCGTCCAGTTTCGTGGCCTGGAGATCCCCAACGTTCGCTTGATAATAGATTTATCCGGTTCGCTCTGCCCATTACCGAACCTTGATGGCTCTAAAGAGCGCGTGCTAGTTCCTATCAATCCTGGAGGCCTTGCGAGTAGGCCTTCCGCGAGTGGTGACCATGGGAGAATTCCGACACCGGTCTTCCTGCAGTATTTGATCATTTCTCTTCCTTCTTCTCGGTAAAGAAGGCTGTAGTGATTTTGCATTGCCACCATCTGTTGGCAGGTGAATCTTGTCAGCTTGGCCAACGTTTAAGGAGGCACGTGAGGCGGAATAGGGGTAGAGGACGCCCCCCCCCCCCCGTAGCCAATGAGAGGCATAATATAATGTCTCATACCTTTGTCCACGAGTTTCTCTCCGCTATTGACTGCAGCGTGGCAAACTGATATGTCCACATCGAGCTGGCAGCAAGATAGCGAACTTTGCCACTCATTACCAACTGATGCAAAGCCTCTACACGCGAAATCGATCGTCAAATCAGCACCGAAGCCAGGGGGCCATCGATTAGATATACAATTACTACTTACGCATCGTTTCCTCTGGGGCGACCGTGTCGTCATAACGGTGTATATGAAGCACATCAATGTAGCTCGTTTGGAGGCGCTCAAGAGACTGCTCTACAGCGTTGAAAATCGCTGTCCGTGACAGGCCTTTGGAAGTTACTATTAGCGGCTTCGCATTTTTCGAGATGCATGAGACGAAACGCTTACCGTATTGATTCGTATAGTCTTTGCTTTTCCCAACGAGGTCATCTAGGAACGCAACAAAGTCGCCCGGGTCACTGTCATCCGGATGGGCTACAATCCTGCCTACTTTGGTCTGCGACTTTATCAGGGATCAATAAACTTTGGAATTAAGAGTTTAACACTCACCATCAAGACCAATTTGCGGCGGGGAATGTTATACCGCTTGATGGTTCGACCAATTATCTCCTCGGAGACTCCGTTGCTATACGCATTTGCAGTATCCCAAGTAGTTATTCCCTTTGTGTATGCCGCGAACAGCAGTTGGGACGCCTGAGCCTCGAGTTAGCTTGTTGTTCTTTTGAATGACACAATCGTTCTGTACCTCTTCTTCTTCGAGACACCATGGAAGCCATCTGCGATCACCAAATCCCAATGTTCCCATGATTGGGTTGGACACACGTAGGCCACTATCACCAACTTTTCTATACTCCGCCTTGGTGACGGCTATAGATTCGGACAGAGACTTCGGGACAACACGAGCACCTTCAGCAAATGCTGAGGGCCTCTGAAATCCGCCGACTTTCCCATTGATATGCCCATTGACCTTCTCAGTGATTTCGGCTTCGTTGACCTCGACTGGATCACATTTGGATATGTGACCATTCACAAGCGATATAGATCCACTTGTTGGAGCAGGAGCCATCATGATCTTCTCGGTCTCTTCGGTCTACTGACTTGACGGAAAGTTCAGCAGATCAGCACCGCACAATAACACAAGTTTCATATCAGTTGAGCTACTCGTTAACGCAAGACCGTAACGTTGGCCTTGGACTGTAGTGACATCTAGGTAAGCTGTGGTGCACACCAAGCGCTATATCTGCATGTCATCTTAGCATGCGGTAAGCAATGGTTTCGGGAGCTTCGGTTGACCGTCTGGTTATGTGACTCTTAAACCCCCTTTCTGGCGGCCGACAGGGGTGATCCTTCCTCTCCCTGTGAGCCGATAGCGTGGCCGCCGCGCTGTAATCCTACCTTTCTAGTGGCATATGTCGCCGGCGTGCTACAACCGCGGACTGATACGTTGCGCCGAGTGCCCGGTCCATATCTCGCTAAGAGACAGCTGAGATTTGAATCAAAGTTGGATACGAAGTAGCTATGCTGTCCGAAGCTAGCAATGTCTTACGTGAGTTAATATGGAACTATTGCGTTGCACCAACAGAAGGATGTGGAATGGTCATGGCCAGGCCCACTGTATTACCTGCATAGAACGGTAGAACGGTGTTCTGCAGGCCCCGAAGGATTCGTGACGGAGTACTGAAAGTGTCCGACATTACGGGCTCGGGGAAATCGCTGAAATGTGGATCATTAATGGTGGTATCGTTTAACGAAGTGTGTGCAAGGAAGGCCCTGTTAAGTTGGTTGGGGAAGAATAGAGTCCCCCAGACTCTATTACGCCTCATAGCGGCCCACAAGGGAATTGGACTTGGGGAAGAATGCGCAGTATACAGGAGCATTTTCTGTTAGTTATCTCTACCAGGTCCACTATACGTCGACGTAGTAAGACGGGAATAAGGGATCAGACTCCCGGTGTCCCTGAGCTTCTGGACCTCAGGGTACCTGCATATTGTCCTTCCTGCCAAAGGATCTCCGCGTCGCCCATTGCCAGATGGTCTTGACTACTAATTAATGAGAGCTGAGGAACCTCTGCCAAAGAAAGGGATAAGCACGCCCCCTTGACTCTCCAGACGACAACCGTCCAAGGATGCCGCTGCGGTATATTGTGCATAGACAGGAAAAACCCTACCGGCTCTTGCTCCTAAGCCAGCCACTTGGCGACAACATACGGCATGAAAAGGACGCAGTGAGACCTATCGTCTGACTAATAAGTTGAACCCACGCGGACAGCATATATGACGCATTAGAGCACCGCGGACCTCTAGACTTACCGCGTTAGTAGGATTACAATACGCCTTGCCTATAATTCCGAAGATGCTAATAGCTATCTAGGAAAATGTCTTCAGCAAGCCCCCTGTTACACGACAGTATTGCGCAGATCAAGACTTGGAACCAAGTTTCCATGGAGCCGGTCTGGCGCTGCATTCACGGCCTAATTACAGAGCAAGCAACCAAAAACCCAGATGGGCTGGCCATTGACGCTTGGGATGGCCAATTGACTTATCACGAGCTCGAAGAGCTTTCAGGCGCACTTGCGTCACATCTAAGACACAGGGGAGTAAGAAAGGAGATCAAGGTCCCCATTTGCTTCGAGAAGTCAAAGTGGGCTGTGGTGAGCATTCTGGCGATCCTTAAAGCGGGCGGAGCGTTTGTTCCATTGGATCCTGCATATCCAGTCGACAGGTTGCGAGGCATTGTCGCTGCCACTGGGGCTCCCATACTACTGGCTTCGACGGACAATATCCGTTTGTTTGCGCAGGGTGTCGCCGATGTCGTTGAAGTCAGCGGGCAGACTAGCGAGGAATGGGCTAAGGGCGCCTCCGGTGGCGTCGCTGTGGGTGAAGAGGTTGACCCAAGCAATGCAGCCTATGTCCTTTATACCAGTGGAAGCACAGGGACTCCAAAAGGGTAAGTTATTATCCCATTTACTATGCCACATGAGTACGTCTCTCCTATTGGGAAAACACAGGTGTACAGGGCTTAAGACCGACATACTCCCACCTCACGGCCGTCCTTTCCCCTTTCCCCCTCTTTTCCCCCTCTTTCATCTCGGGAATACTTTTTCGACTCTGTATGGCAGTTGGTTATCACTGTATCAGTCTTGTATATATGTATTATGCGGTGCTACTATGGAATATGGAGCTTTTTTCGGGGCAACCCATTTGGACTTATATTTCTCTAGCAATGTGCTTTTCAGACGCCACTACTAATTCCAAGTGTTACAGTTGTATAGTGGAGCATTCCGCATTCTGTTCGAGCGCCCGAGCCCATTCCAGAGCAATGAATATTGCTGCTGACCGCCGCGTCTTCCAATTCGCGTCTTATGCCTTTGATGCGAGCATGTAAGGACCCCCTGGATCCACTCGCTACATCTGCTGTCCCGCTCCCTATGCATAGCTCTCTTAAGGCATGCGTAATAAGTATAGCGCTTCAGACATACCTCGAGGTTTTCCATTATTCACATGGAAATCGCTGACTGGAGATCCGCAGGTGCGAAGTACTTACTGCCCTGACCGTGGGGGCTTGTATATGTATTCCATCTGAGGACGAGAGGCTCAACGATCTTGCGGGAGCAATCCGCAGATACGAGGCAGATTGGATGTTTCTTACCCCAACGACTTTAAAGCTGTTAGATCCCCATGATGTCCCTTGCCTTCGCACACTCGTCGTTGGCGGCGAAGCCTCCCCGCAGCATCTCATCGACCTATGGTGTTCGGTAAGCGGACTTGAGCTTCTTAATGGATACGGGCCGACTGAAACGGTCGTATTTGCAACGTGTCACCGATTCACTCCCTCATCTAGATCTAGCACTCTTGGACGTGGCATCGGCACAAAGTGCTGGGTCGTAGATTTCGAAGGAAAGCGTCATTGTCGAATTGACGAAGTCGGGGAGCTGTTGATTGAATCACCTGCTATGGCACGGGGCTACCTTGACGACGCAGAGAAGACACGGAAGTCCTTCATAGACCCTCCTGAGTGGTTGAAATTCATGGGAGTCGAATCAAAATTGTATCGAACAGGGGATCTAGTTGCCTATGCACATGACGGCACGCTCGTCTATGCGGGGAGGGTCGATCATCAGGTCAAGGTACGAGGGCAGCGTATGGAATTGGGCGAGGTCGAGCACGCGATCAACATGATCGGCACAGTCGACTCCGTGATCGTGATGCTTTTCAACCGTACCCTCCTAGCAGTCGTCAGTTTTCGGGATCAGGCCGAGAAGCAAGATGGTGTTCTACAATTGCAGATGGACTCCATAAGGGAGTGGCGCGAGAGAATCCGAGGAATCCAGCAGGAATTGTCTTTGAAACTTCCTCAATACATGATACCGACGACATGGCTTGTGTCAAAGCTGCCCACCAGCCTCCTCTCAGGGAAACTCGACCGAAAGCGGGTGGCAGATTGGGTCTCCTCTCTTACACCCGATGATATCCGTCGCGGCCAACTGCAGGAGGACGTGAACGAAGAGGGATCCGGCGAAACCAAGACTGAGCAAGAAATGATATTACAGCAATGCTGCAGTGAAACGCTGAATCTTCATTCTGACGAGATCGGACTCAATCGTTCCTTTTTGGAATTGGGCGGTGATTCAATAACTGCTATGCAGCTGGTAGCGAAATGCAGATCTCGTGGTATTGGGGTCACGGTAAAAGATATCCTGAAGTCAAGGTCTTTGCGCCAACTTGCTCGGAATGCGGACACGCACCCCAATGGTACGTCAACACACTTGGACGAAGAAGATGAAAGCGTATACTATCAACCTTTCGATCTCTCGCCCATACAGCGATTCTTCTTTGAGAAGTCACCCGATGGCGAAGACCATTTCAACCAGAGCTTCTTATTGGAGTTGAAAGTTGAACCCACAGTAGATGCGTTGAGAAATGCCATTGAAGCGGTAATGGAGAGACACGTGATGTTGAGGGCGCGATTCAGGAGAAACGCGGCAGGCGAATGGTTCCAGTTGGTGTGCCCTCCGCATGAACCTAACTCCTACTTGCTAGAATATGCTGAAGGGCTACCCGAGGACAAGCTCCTATCAACCATCGCGGGCTTTCAGGTGAGTAACTAGAACCCCTAATTCCCTTTCTCGTCCTGTTCCTAGAGCACTCGGTCGGATCGAACCACTTCATTGGCTATAAACTCTCCAGGCAGTGTTGGGAGCACTCATGGGCTCCCGAGATGTTCTAAGAAACGTGTTTACTGACTCAAGGATGTAGGCCAGGCTAGACCTTCGGCGAGGTCCTCTGGTAGTCTTTGGTCTGTGGGCTCTTGATTCTGGGACCCGCGTGCTCTTCGCCTCTTGTCACCACGCTGTCATCGACCTTGTTAGCTGGAGGGTGATTCTTCAGGAACTCGAAGAACATTTGCAGCACGGACGCATCTCTTCCCCCAAGACGATATCGTTTCCCCGGTGGCTGAGCCTTCAGAGAGAATACTTCAAATGCTTTGATTCGGCTAAGGCACTGCCACATGATATCAGGGAGCCTCAACTAGAATTCTGGGGAGTGTCTCGACTTCAGAACAAGGTCGAAGACATCGTTACATCAAACTTTATCCTCGATGCGGAGGCTACCACGGCACTGTTAAGTGCAGACGGCCGCTCACGGTTGAACGCAGAGCCAGTTGACCTCCTCGTCGGTTGCCTCATCTCCAGTTTCCATAACATATTCCCTGAGCGCCAAACACCTGTTGTGTTTAATGAAGGCCACGGCCGCGAGCCTTGGAGCCCGTCTATTGACGTGTCCAGAACGGTTGGGTGGTTTACTACCATGCTCCCCGTCCAATCACAATGTGAGAATGTCATAGACACGATTATTGACGTTAAAGACGCCAGACGAATTGCGCCGCTGAATGGGCTCGCGTATTTCAGTTCGCGATACCTGAACCCTGAGGGGGTAGAGAGGCACGGCTCACATCAGGACAGCGAGATCATCTTCAATTATGAGGGCATCTTCCAGCAATTCGAGCGCAGCGGCGGGCTCTTCCGCCAATCGCCACTCTCAAACCCCCATCAGCTCAGCGACAACGGTTCTCGAAGCAACAGAATCACCCTGTTCGAATGGACAGCTACCGTTAAACGTGGCAGGCTTCACGTCACCGTCGATTTCCATAGACACATGCAGCACCAGGACCGCATATTGCGGTGGGTCGAAGAGTACGACGCCTTGCTACGTCGGTTACCTGAGGAGCTCATGCGACAGAAGCCCATAGTCACTCGAAGTGACACCTTGTTGCAGCTACCTAAGGCTGATTGGATTAAGCTGCGGCGTCTCCTTGGCCCTGCCGCAGCCGAGAACTTGGAAGATCTATACGACTGTACCTCCATGCAAGAAGGGATGTTGATCAGTCAGAGTCGAGACGCACAATTGTATATGGTGGACGTCACGGCCACCATCAAACCGCTTCCCGGGGTTGACGGGGTTGATCTCCAACGACTCCGCGAGGCGTGGGAAACGGTGGAAGTGCGTCACCCAGCGCTTCGAACGTATTTTGCCGCGGGTCTGCCTGGCTGCGGCGCTTTCAGCCAGGTGGTCTTGCGAGAGAGGGTGAGCAAAGTCCTTGGCGAAGGGGCATCACCCTGTCAATTTGTGGTCCGTGAACAAGGCGACGGCATTATTCTGATGCACCTTCGCATTAGCCATGTTGCTGCAGACGCCGATTCCCTTGGACTGATATTGCGCGACATTAGCCTGGCATACGACGGTCGCCTGCCTAGTGAAGACGCGCCTCGTTATAGTCAGTACATCGCTTGGTGCGAGGACCAAGACGACGATGGTGCCCGAGAATACTGGGCAAAGTATACACAAGGCATGGTTCCTTGTCGTGTCCCGGTTACGGAAAGCGCTCTTGAACCTCCGACGTATTCGAGATGCAATGTGGAGGTGCCTGATATATCGGGAATGCAGCATTTCTGTACTGCTCAGAATGTGACGGTTTCCCACGTAATCCACGCTGCCTGGGCCCTCGTCTTGCAGGCCTATCTCGCCCAAGATGAGGTGTGCTTCGGATATTTTGCCAGTGATCGAGACATGGGACAACATGGAGCCAGCGACAGCGTCGGTGTCTTCGTCAACGCTCTGGTTTGCCATGTACGTCTTCATGAGAATATGACGGTAGGGGAGCTAGTCAAGACCATGCGCGAAGACTGTATCGATGGCCTAACGAATCAGCGGGGATGCTCACTCGCGAAGATCCAACATGACCTCGGTGGACAACAGCTCTTCAATACCGGAGTCTCGGTCCAGCGAGACTGGGTTGGTATCTGGGAGAGTGAACTGTGCTCGGCCAGCAATGTGAACTGGGAGGAGACTAATGATTTTGGCCTTGCCATCAATGTCATAGAAGGCGATGCCGGGCCTGAAATCAGCCTTGGCTACGCTCAAGGAACGATTGCCGAAAGTCAAGTTCAAAGTATAGCGTCAGCGTTTGGACAGGCCATCAGTGATATCACGCTAGGCAACGCTGCTCGGAAGATTCCCGAGGTCTTATTGATCTCCAAGGCTGACCAGAGCAAGATCGGCAGCTGGAATGGGCCTAAGCTGCCGGCAATTAACGAATGCATTCACCATCTGTTCAGGGCGCAGGTCGAGAAGAACCCGAATGCCATCGCCATTGATTCTTGGGATGGCATGATGACTTACGCTGAGCTAGACAAGGCTTCCGATGTCGTCGCGCACGACCTCATATCCCGACTTGGCCTGCAGGTAGGGGAGAGGGTCCCTTTCTGCTTCGAGAAGTCACGGTGGGTTCTGGTATCTATACTTGGGATCCTTAAGGCTGGTGCGGCATTTGTGCCGCTGGAGCAATCACACCCAACGGACCGCCTTCAGTGGATGGCTACAGCTGTCAAGGCGCGGGTTGCCATCGTATCCCCTCAATACAAGCAGAAAGTAGAAAGCGTGCAGAACGTCCTGCCGCTGGACCAGGCAAATTTTGGCAAACTTAATCAAGATATCGACTCGACTGGATTCCCTGCTGTCACGCCCGACGACACCGCTGCCATCCTATTCACATCGGGCAGTTCTGGCAAACCGAAAGGCTGCGTTTGGCAGCACAAGGCCTGGTGCTCAAGCGCAACACGGCAAGCAGATGGCTTGTATATGAGAGATTCTAAGAGAATGCTGCAATTCGCGAGCTACTCGTTTGGCGCTTCGCTGATAGAGATGCTGACCCCTCTCCAGCTTGGTGCCACGATATGCATCATCTCAGACTACGACAAGATGAACAACGTAGAGAAAGCTATAGCAGCGACGGGCGCCGATGCGGCTGTGCTGCCCCCATCATTGCTCAGGTCGTTGAACTCGCTTGGCTCGATCAAGACACTCATTTGCGGCGGCGAATCCCTCGACAGCCATTCCATAGATCGTTTCTCCGCGAGAATTCATCTAGTGGCTGGCTATGGCTCCACTGAAGGCGCGGTCGTAACCTGCTCGAAGTTGATGTCTAAAGGCCTTAGTGCTAAGTGTATTGGAAGGCCGTTCAACGGGAGTTGTTGGATTGTGAGCCCATCCAACTATCATCAGTTGCTGCCCATTGGCGCCGTAGGCGAACTCCTCATCGAGGGGCCGCATCTTGCTCAGGGGTACCTTGACCAGCCGGAAAAGACAGCCGACGCGTTTATTGACGATGCAACATGGATGCCCTCTGTCAAATACTATCGCACAGGAGACCTTGCACGCTTTGACCCTGATACCGGTGATATCTACTACGCTGGTAGGAAAGATAATATGGTCAAGATCAATGGAATGCGAGTCGAGCTCGGCGAAGTTGAAGCACACCTCAAGATATTTCTCCCCGATTTCCAGGGAGTAGCTGCAGAGCTGGTCAAGCCAGAATCTTTACCCGCCATGCTCATGGGATTCATTGCTATGGGCGATGATTTCGATGGCGAGGATCCAGGCTATGCGGACACCGACCAACTCCAGCCTGTCACGGCTGTTACGTTTGAGCGCCTCGCTTCTCGCATTGAAGGACTGGATGAAAAGCTCGCAGAAAAGCTTCCTCGACACATGATCCCTGCCGCATATTTCCCCATGCGTGATCTCCCTCTTACAGCATCGAGAAAGATAGATCGTGTTAAGCTCAAGTCACTTGGTCGCCGTTTGAGAGCCGCTAAAATACGACTTCCGACCGCGCGGCGCAACCGCAGTCACAAAGGAACCCTGAGCACAGAAATGGAACGTCATCTTAAGGCGTTATGGGATGAGCTACTCCCCGGACATAGCATCGGTCCGGACGACAACTTCTTTAGCCTTGGCGGAGATTCACTACTCGCCATGCGCCTGGTCAAGAAGACTTCTAGCTTGGGTAGCATCACGGTAGCAGATGTTTTCAAGTACCCTACGTTATCCGCAATGGCAGCAGCTATTACTAAACGTTCAGCGTCAATACAAGACCATGCCGTCGAGATTGCACCTTTCTCGCTCCTTGGAGAAGATGACAAGACCGCCGATGCGTTGAGAAATGTCGCTGCTCAGTGTGGAGTAGACGTGACCACAATTCAGGACCTATATCCTTGTACGAGTTTGCAGATGGGCATGTTAGCTCTGTCGGCCAAGCATCTTGGAAGTCACGTTGCCCATCTCGTGATCGATGTGCCAAACTGTTTTGACGAAGCTCGTTTCCGAACAGCTGCTCGAATACTAGTCCAACAGAACCCGATCCTGCGGACGCGATTCGTCAATGGTCGTCAGGTTCTCCAAGCAGTCGTGGCCGAAGAACCGATTTTTGAGCACGTTGAAGATGTGGCCGAGTATTTGAAAGCGGCGAAAAGTAGACCCGTGGAGTTCGGTCAGCCCCTGAGTCGTTTCGTCTTCTCGAACGATCGAGACAAGGCCACTCGAGTGCTCGTCTGGTCAATACACCACGCGCTCTATGATGGATGGTCCATTCCACTCATGATGCGAGATCTGGGCACGTTCTACGATGGAAAGACTCACGTACCTCCGCCGCGTGCGCCTTTCAATACCTTCGTGGCCCACCTAGAGTCTTGTGACGCAGACGCATCGCCGAGCTTTTGGCGAGATTATATCAAAGACGCCGATTATTCGATTTACCCTCCTCTGCCTCGTCGCGGCTTTCAACCCGCCCCGTCGGGTTGCATTCAAAGAAGGATTGACATTAGTTTGGATGCTGTCCAGGGCGTGACGTTGCCAATTGTAATACGGGCAGCTTGGGGCCTTACAAGCTGTGCTTACGCTAGCGCTGGGGATGTTGTTTTTGGTACAACACTCACAGGGCGTGATACAGCGTGCGCTCAGATTGATAACATTGTTGGACCTACGATTGCTTCTGTACCAATCAGGTTCAAACGACCCTCGAGTGGCAATGTCACGTCACTACTTCAGAGTCTACAGTCCGACGCAACCGCAATGATCCCCCACCAACACTATGGCCTGCAGAGTATCAGCAAACTCAACGAGGTTGCCAAGCAGGCCTGCGAGTTTACGAGTTTTCTTGTCGTCCATCCAGCAGAAGAGGAGGCCATTGATAGCTGCTTCAAGCTCCGCAAGGACGTTACTACGGACCTAGCTGTCTTCACCACGTACGCCTTCATTCTCCAATGCACTCTTGTACCGGGGGGTTTTAACTACACGTGCAACTACGATCCCAGAATCATCTTGCCAGAGACGGCAGGAAGAGTTCTTGCACACTTCGAGCATATGATAAGGATCTTAACACAGAGCGGTGACCGGGAGGTTCTTTCCATTCCGACAATTAGCCCTGTGGACGAACAGCTCATTCGCCAATGGGAAGGACCCAAGATCGAAGGGCCAAGTTCATGCATTCATCAGCTCATCAGCGAGCAAGTAGAACAGAAGCCAGAGAATCTCGCGGTCGACTCGTGGGACGGCAGTCTCACGTATTGGGAACTCTGGGAACTGTCGTCTAAGCTTGCCCATCGATTGGTTCGGTTGGGGGTGGTTCCGGAGAGTAGAGTCTTGGTCTGCGTCGATAAGTCCAAATGGCAAATCGTCGCAGTCTTAGCCATTCTTCTGGCTGGTGGAGCCTTCGTCCCGATTGATCCTTCACATCCGAGGGAGAACATCCAAAGAATAATCGATTCTGCCGAAGCGGACGCGGCAGTTATCATGGCAAGCCATGGTGATCTCTTCCCTAGGATACGACATGTCGTCAAGATACCCTCCTCATGGGCAGAGAGTGAGGATTCCATCCCAGTCCAATCCTCAGTTCTACCTCATAACTCCGCGTATGTTCTATACACTAGTGGCTCTACGGGTACCCCAAAGGGATGTGTTGTAAGTAGCGAATTAGTTATTCCGTCCTTTCTACCCTGTTGCACATTTCCCTGTTACGAGCCTTGCCGTCTTAGCCCCATTTTTCCCTTTCCCCATTTTCCCCTTTCCCCTTTCCCCCCTTCAGCCTCTAGCCATAATAGCTCAGCCGCCTTAACCACGAAGGTGCATCCAACTGCTGTTGTAATCTTTATACGCCTACGGAGACTACTATTGAAAGAATCGATTATTTCCAACCTTTAATATTTTATGTTAAATACCCAATTATCATCGTTGGTTGGACAGGGGTTATTTAATTCTTACATTTAACTCCCGTATAGTATAAAAGGTGGCTGGACTATTTTGTCCAGAACCTGGCCTTCCCTTTTTCGCTTCTTCTCCTTCCTTCCAGAAAATAGAAGACACATTGCTGACCGCAAGCATAAAATAGGTAGAACATGCTGCTTTCTGCCACTCAGCCCTACTCCAACTTCACGGTGTTGGTCTCGATCGATCAAGTCGTGTGCTCAATTTCGCCTCGCTTAGTTTTGACGCAGCGATGGGAGAAATCCTCACAACGCTAATCCCCGGGAAGACGGTATGCGTTCTGTCAGAGTACGAACGCTTGAATGACTTGGTTGCGGCTACAACACGCCTCAAGGCTGACTGGGCCTTCTTCACACCATCCCTTTTATCCAGTATTCAGCCGGAGGACGTCCGTACTCTTAAGGTTATCTGTTGCGGCGGAGAAGCAATGGATGAGAAGCTCGTTGATATATGGAGAGGCCGTGTGACGTTCATCAACGGCTACGGACCGACGGAATGCAGCGTTTTTTGTTGCTCGAACCTTGACCCGACTGCCGAATCACCGAAAAATATTGGTCGCTGCTTTAGCGGTCGGGCGTGGGTTACGAGGGCTGACGACACCAATTCTCTTGTCCCAGTGGGGGCCGTAGGAGAGTTGATCATTGAGAGCCCGGCAATTGCGCGGGGATATCTAAACGATGAGACCAGTACCGCCGAGGCCTTTGTAAGCTCTCCTAAGTGGTCTTCCGTGGACGAGGCGGACGTCCCAAGACGTGTCTACCGGACAGGTGACCTTGTCTTTCAAGAACCTGATGGGTCTCTCGTCTATGTCGGAAGACTTGGTTCCCAGATTAAACTGAGAGGCCAACGCTGTGAGACGGCAGAGGTTGAACGCCAGATAAGCCAGATCCAAGACGTCGCGCAAGTAGCAGTCATGCTTTATGGCTCTGGAGCCCATGCCAAGCTCGTCGCTGTTATCTCCTTGACTTCTCTGCCGGACTATGCTGGTAGCGAGATCCAATTGCTCGATGGCCAACGTGTTTCCAAAGCAATGGAGATCGCGGCAAAAGCCCGGAGTCACTTGGGCCAGCGTCTCCCTGCTTTCATGGTCCCAACCTGCGTGTTGGCTGTGAACCGAATTCCGCTTACAGTCGGAGGTAAGCTCGACAGAAGGAAAATAACCGAATGGGTAGGGGCTCTGTCGCCGTATGAACTCCGCTCTTACAACTCCTTGAGATATGACGAAACCCTCCGTAAGCCAGCCAACGGACTCGAAATTAGCATTCGAGATATCTGGAGCTCTGTGCTTAACATCCAAAAGGATACTATATCCACTACAGTGTCATTCATGCAGTTGGGAGGCGACTCCATCTCAGCTATGCAAGTTGTGGCAAGATTTCGTTCCGCAGGCATTGGATCCGCGACCGTACAGGAGATCCTTCAGGCGAACAGTATCAGTGAACTTGCCTCAGCGATCCAGGCCCGCGGCGACCACAAGTCTACGGATGCCAATGAAGATGAGAGGCTTAACAGCCTCTTTGACCTATCGCCCGTGCAGCAATGGTTCTTTTCAAAGTCGCCAACCGGGACCAGTCATTTCAATCAGAGCACAGTTCTGCGAATTAACCGACCTGTACCCGCCAGGGACATGGCTAGTGCTGTTGCTGCAGTGGTGAAACGACACTCGATGCTGCGGGCCAGGTTTGAGCAAGACGACAGCGGAAACTGGAAGCAAAAGACTGTTTCGGTTGAGCAAGCTGGGAAGTCTTTTGGGGCATCCCACCTGCAAGATGTCGAAGAATTGGTTTCTGTTGTCTCTGTAGCAGAGACTGAACTAGACATCAGCAATGGGCCTGTCTTTGCAGTTCGACTGTTTGACATCAAACAGCAACAATACCTGTTCGTAACAGCTCACCACCTGGTAGTTGACCTAGTTTCATGGCGTATCATACTGCGAGATCTGGAAGACTATCTTGATCGCGGTATGCTCTCAGAAGTGCCGCCTTTGTCTTTCAGAGCTTGGCTCGAGGGCCGGAAAGGATTATTGGGGGGAATCCAGGCCCGAGAAAGCACCGAACCTGACCTATCACTGGACTGCGATGCATTTTGGGGCGTTGAAGAGAATGAGAACGTATTCTCTAACTGCGAGACCCGCCAGTTTCAACTCTCCGAGGACATGACTGCTACCCTTCTCAAGTCTTCCGATAACCCTTATCGTGCTGAACCGCAGGAGCTGATGATGACAGCCATCGTGTACTCGTTTCTACAGGTGTTCGAAGAACGGGGTTTGCCTCAACTCTATTCTGAAGGTCATGGGCGCCGTTCACAAGCCGGCCGAGCGGATTCTTTCGAGACAGTTGGCTGGTTCACAAGTCTGCACCCCGTCATCCCCCGTAAAGAGCCTGCCGACGTCTGGGAGGCCCTTCGACTTGTCAAAGATGAGCACCGTCTTAACGCGGCTAGAGAGACCGACTATCTGCATGACACCTTCTCCGCCAAGGAAGACTTAGTCGCTGGCGGACAGATCAAAGACCTAGAAGTGATCTTCAACTACATGGGCAGATTCCAGCAGATGGAAGGCAGCTCGCTTTTTAGCAACATCTCGACGTCAGATCCAAATACAGCGAGGGAACTTGAGACTAAGGCTAGAAGTATCAATCCTCGTATGCGACGCTTTGCGCTATTCGATATTAGCGCTCTCGTCGAGAATCAACGGCTCAGCTTCACCTTTGTCTTCCCTCGACATGCCCTGCATAAGGACCGCATTCTGACATGGATTCAAACTTGCCAGACAACGCTGAGCAGCATCCTCTTAGCTTTGCCGCATCAAGCCCCTACCTTAACGCTCTCAGATTTGCCTCTCCTGGGCGTGGACAATGAGCAACTGAAGAGAATGTTGTCAAAAAAACTGCCCGGGGCTGGGGTTACAGATATCCGTGCTGTCGAAGATGCTTATCCATGTTCTCCCCTTCAAAAAGGCATGCTGATAGCCCAGCTGAAGGATCCCCGGAGTTATCTGGTCAACCTCTCGTTCGAGGTCACCTCCAGCAGCGAAGGGAAACCTACTGACCTCGGACGACTGTCGTCAGCCTGGCGGCAAGTCGTGAATCGCCACTCGATATTCAGAACGCTGATTATTGATGACATGCTCAGAGATGGAGAACCTTGCCAAGTCGTTCTTCGAGCGGCGGACGCGGACGTACAGGTGGTCGAATGCGACATGGAGGAAACCATCTACGAGAACCTGCGTAGCATCGACTTGATACTGCAGGCCAGCGGGGCATCGTTACCTCATAGACTCGTCCTATACAAAGGTCCCAATAGCCGTGTCTTCTTCAAGCTCGAAATCAGCCATGTTCTGTTTGATGCCTTCTCTGTCCCTATCATTCTGAGGGAAATCAGTCTGGCATACGAAAACAGACTTCCAGGAGTCCAAGGTCCACGGTACTCCGATTTCATCTCCCATGTTCAGTCGCAGGACACCTCGAAAGCGTTAGTATTCTGGAAAGACCATCTGGAGGGAGTGGTACCTTGCCATATACCGCATGATGATAGCAAAGGTGGTATTTTAGAATCAGGCGCTAAGTCACTGGAGATCGAAAGGATCGACATAACCGGCATTCTCGCTTACTGTCAGAAGGAGCGCGTCACGTTAGCTAATGTCCTACAGACTGCATGGGCCTTAGTGCTGCGTGTATATACGAAACAAGATGATGTCTGCTTTTCGTACATGTGCTCTGGGAGAGACGTCCCAGTCGACGGCATCGAAACTGCAATTGGGCCTTTCATCAGCTTGCTTGTCTGTCGCGCGAGGCTGGAATCTGCCAGGAGGGTTGCCGAAGCCGCCACCAAAATACAAGACGATTACCTCGCGAGTCTCCAATATCAGCACGCTGTATCTCTTGCTGAGATTCAACAGACTCTGGGGTTGCGGGGAAGACCGCTCTTCAACACTGGTCTGTCGTTTGCCAGGTTACCCGATGGAAATCATGAAACCAGTGGTCTCATATTCCGAGAAATTGCTTCGCGCCAGAGTACCGACTACGACATCGCCGTCAATGCAAATGTTAGCGGTTCAAACCTCCGGGTAAGGTTTACCTACAACCCGACTCACATATCCGAGCGCCAGACGGGAGAAGTTGCCGAATGCCTCGTCAAGATCATCGATGGCATTGCTGCCAGCGGTGGTAACTCGAGTGTTGGTGACGTGCTGGCTACTGTGCCAAGCCCAACCACTCAATCGGCTTTACTCTCGATGACCAGCCAAAGGAGCGATGATACGGTGTCGATTCCCTCGAAGGGCTCCCACCTGCCTTCTTTCCATCAGGCCCGTACAACAACGGAGGCGATATTGCAGAAGTTGTGGGCGGAAGCATTCCATCTAAATCAAGAAGAGATCGGAATGGACGACCATTTTCATCAAATCGGGGGCGACTCCCTCATGGCAATGAGAATCTGTAGCGCTGCTCGGAAAGCTGGTATGAATATGAGTGTTGCTGACATCTTCAAGAATCCAGTCTTGATGGATCTGGCGGCTTGCGTGGACTCCAAGAGCCTTCGAACGGAAGCGGACTGGAAGGTGGCACCGGAGGACGCAATGGGCCCAACGTTAAGCGCAATTGGCGATCCATCGCTGTTTGAACATGCCGCCTCCCAGGCCGGAGTCAGCGTCGCAAATATCGAAGCGATTGTGGAAGCGACAGATACACAAGCTTCCATGGTCGCCGCTGGGATGAAACGACCCCGAACGCAAACTGCGTATTTCACCTTCGACTTCATTGACGAAGTCGATAGCCACCGGCTCCGAGCCGCGTGCGAAAAGCTAGTGCAGCACCATTCCATCCTGAGAACTGCTTTCTTTGGCCGGCGTCGACGGGTATATCATGTTATCCTCAAGGAGATTCCCCAGCTAGACTGGACTAGCCACGGGGGGTGCGATGACCTGGACAAGACTTCTAATGCTTGGATACAGGCGAGCCAACACCGCAACGTAGAAGCGGGCCAGCAACTAACACGATTCTGCTTCCTTCAACACAACTCTGGACACTCCCGACTACTTCTGGAACTATCCCACGCGCAATACGACGGAATAAGCTTCCCCCTTCTGCTTGATGGCTTACAATGTGCGTACGTTGGTTTGGCTCTACCTAGAGCGCCACAGATGTATGAATTGCTCCGCTCGATGCAACATACAGAGCATCAAAGATCGGTTCGATACTGGCGAAATCTTCTGCGTGGTTCTTCAGTCACCGAGGTAGTGTCCTGGGCTAACAGACGCAAACCGCAGCCGCTGGCGAAGACAGTCACAAGAACGATCAGATCCCAGTCGAGTGAATTCGCCTGTGCTCTTAAGGCGGCATGGGCAGGAGTCCTTGCCCGAATGAACGGGTCCTCGGACGTGGTATTCGGTCAGCTTGTATCCGGCCGGAACGTCTCGTTTCCTGGAGCGGAACAAGTCTTGGGTGCATGCGTCCAAACAGTGCCCGTCCGAGCGAATATCGCCGACGGAATGACCTGGGGCGACTTGATGCGTCAGCTCCGACAGCAACAAATCGACAGCATACCCCACGAAACATTAGGTATGAGTCGGATCATAAATGACTGTACGGACTGGAGTTCTCGAACTCGTCTCAGCACGATTGTCAACCATTTGAATGTCGGTGAGCTTCAACAGATGGACTGCAGTTTTGGGGGTACGCGCTGCCGTGTCAGCTGCACCGCACCTCCTGACGACTCTGCAGACCTAGGTATCGCATCAATCGTCAGGGGAGACCACGTCGATATCTCCCTTGCCTTTGCCGACAACGTTATCCCGGCGTCGTACGCGCAGGATCTGGCAGATATGCTCTGCTCCAACATACACGATTGTCTCAACTGCCCGGGCGCTTCGGTCATGCTCACAGAAGATTTCGTCCACGAGAGTCTCCCGCTGCTCAACGTGCACCCCATCGTCCGCCGTGCGTGGGACGCTGTTTTGGGCGCGGGGCAGGAGTTTGGGGTTCGTGACGGCAACCGGCCATACTGGGACTTTTGGGACAACGAGTTTGCCGCTGCCCAGTTGGCAACCCACTTTAAGAGCTCTGGTATAGATATCCAGACGGAGGAGGTCGTAGAGATGCCTACTATGGCGCTGCAGAGCGAACTAGTAGTGGAGAGACTGAGACGCAACTAAGCTTGTTGCATCGGACCACCATTCAGGGGAGACGGGCTGCTTGCGGTGGAAGTTCTTGGATAAACCCCTTGTTCATAAGTAATTAATTTTAGAGTTGCTGCCAAAATTTTCCATGGCCCGTCTTATGAGCCCGAATGCTACCATAAATAAAGTCTATTATGTCCCAACAGGGGATAAGAAGCCGTATATGCGTTCCCCGACAATCACAGTCTGTCATATTTTAAGTTAAAATATGAATTAGGCGAATCTATCGTTCCAACGCATCTCCGTTCTCGCGCCCGGCTGCATGATCTTGGTCACTTGTTGGCTTCGCCAGGAGTGCGCTATCCACCAGGACGTGGTCCACCGACTTATGTTTCCGTGGTACCCAGAGGAGTTGCACAATTCCCAGAACCGCGACACCTGCGCAGCTAAACCAGGAAGCGGCCGAACTTCCCGCGCTGTAGATAATCCCCATCACGGGTGGAGAGATCGTCCTGGCTAAACAGCAGGCCGACATGGCCAATCCGTTGACCTTTCCTAACACTAACGACGAGGGAGTGGCATCCTTTAGTAATATCAGAGCACAAGGTGTGACAATGATGCCGTAAAAGCTTTGCAGAATCATCGCAAAATAAATAGCGGGCGAAACTAAGCCATCTGGCATGGCTGATAAGAAGGGGTTGAGCAGGTAAGCAGTTGGGTACAGGATTACCATCCAACAAAAAGATTTCCATACCCCAACCTGTCATAATCGGAGTCAGTAATTGCATGTATACGGCCACTTGTGCCCTGGGAAAGACATATGCTCTAGATTCCATCGAGGCAAAATCTAGGAATAGCGCAATATTGGTAGTTCTTTTTCATGACTCGTGCTCGAAAACGGGGGTAATGACTCCAGACTGATAAACGCACCTTTTCCACGAAGATGGGAAAGATAAAGCCTTGGATTAGCAAACCCAGGACACCGTTCACAGCTAAGTAGGTGCCTACGTCGTGCACAGTATATCCGAGGCCGCCGCGTGGGTCGAAATGTCCGTGGGGGGCCGCCGGCTTATCCAGCAGATGAGTAGGCAAAAGTGTGCAGAATGCCATCTGGTGATACGAAACGAGTAGCAGGGCGATGGTGATCATTATTACGGTATAATTGAATGCTGGACCCTTAAAAGTCCCAGCCCGCGGTTCCGGTCTCTCAGACTGCAGCTCCGTGGGCAATTTGATCGAATGGAGAGTCCCGAATGATGTCCTACGTAGATCGAAGTTCTGCTCGACCGGTACCGGAAGGCTTTCCTCCATAAACCGAGGCCTTTCGGACTGGTGACTCAGAGCAGACCTGCTCCGCCTAGGTTTCCGCAACGGGGTCCTCTCGTCGGCGACATCATCTTCGACAGCATGCTCCTCGATGGTCTTTTTCTCGCGGGGGTTGGTCTCTTCCAGGAAGAAAATGCCCTGAATGATGGCCAGGACAATGACTACGACGGAGACAAGGTTTGGAAGGAGATATGGGTATCTCCCGAAAATGCCGTCGGCCGGGAACAATGACGGGTAAAACTGAGCCGGTTGGGCTAAGAAGCCTCCCATCGCGGATCCGATAATACCACCCAGAGTCCATACAAATGGCTGCGAAGCGTATGCTTTGGCTATAGCATATCCATGTCAGTAAGCAGCTGTCACGAGACTGGGTTAGTTAACTTACGTTCGTGGTCAGGATTCTTCACCATCTCAGCCACCATCGTCTGCATGACAGCTACATTCCCATTCAGAGCACCACCGACGAACCTTGCAAGCAGGGCTACCCAATATTTAGTTGCTAGACCGAATATGAGACTTGAGATAGCTACTCCTCCAAGGCCCATCAAGACGATTGGTTTCCTCCCGTAGCGATCGGAGAGAGCGCCCCAGCCCATGGCCGTAAGGGCTTCGGCGACGGCATAGGCCGAGACCAGAAGCCCGGCATAGAAGGACGCGTCGGTGTCGTCACCTCCATTCAGGTCTTGCACCATAACATAAGTATAGGCAAGAATCGAATTGAAGGCGATTGGCTCGGAGAAGCGGCATATTGCTGTCTGCGTCAGCGACGAAGATTATGAACGGGGGTTCCACGAGGCTGTTTAGCGTATACCGAGAACAGTGAGCTGTCTTATAGGGAAGGCACCGGGCGCATCCTTCGCCCATTTTGGAGGCATAATGGCTTATTTAGTGTCGCGTCTAGGACTACTGGATGGCCTGATCGACTCGGTCGTCTTCATTTACCACAGATCGCATTGGCGAAGCTGTCGCTGATCAAGCAGAAGAAAGCTCGCTGAAAGGGCGAGGAACCCTCTGCGGGGCTGGCAGATGCTGCGAGATCGGAGTGGATCTACGGCTGATGCTGCTGTGTAGATGCTGTAAAGTCTTACTCCGTCCGTATATGTGCCAAGGGCACGCATAACGGACGCGGGTTAGGATAGGCGCGCTAAATGCGCTGATGGCACTTGCTACAGGCATATAAGGTATTGCCTACATGGGCGCGACTAACTACCTACCTAAGCAGGCAATATCTGACGCTGATCGCCTCACTAACGGCTCCGAACATGCTACACATCATATAATCAGACAATCCCATAGATGCCTGGCAAGTCGGTAGAGTCGGTGATATTGCTTTGTCAGCGTTGTCTGGTCCGGTAAGTGAACTATGGTAGGCTATCAGCAGTACCTATGGGCTCATCGCGAACTTGTCAATGGGTTGTATACCGCTACGAACTCTTCAGAATAGGCATCCTACGAGGCTCCCCCCTCGCCGAATACGTTCCCGCAATCTACCTCTACGCCCGGTATTCAATCTTCCTACCGCATAGCTCCGATGGTATTATGTTGCGCATGCCAAACTCTGCAGCACCAGCCGAAGGGGATTACCCCTTTACATGTGCCTTCACTTCCCCTGACTGTCCCTCCCCGGGGGGTTTCGTTTTTCTCTCCTCCCCCTTCATCTTCGTCTTCTGCGCCATCGTCGCGGTCTCATCCTGGATCCAGGCGGAGATATTATTTGCCGCCTCCGCGGGGTTGCCTCGGTAGAAGAGGAGATACTCCTGCAATTGGGCGGAACTAAGTGTATTCGCTGGGATCCAGCTGCTGAGCTCCCGTGAGAGCTTATCGCGTGTCTTACCATCGACCGCGGTGCGGGCATCCGTTGGGTCCGAATCCGCCGCCTCTGCCATAGGGATGTCAGCTTCATCCAGATCATAGCGCGCCTCAATCGTAATCTCCGGTGTGGTCATCCTCATGAACATCTGCCGGGCACCGTCCGCGGATATGTGGCCGAGATATACTTCCTTGTCGATGCGTCCGCGTCTGATCAGCGCCTCGTCCAGGCCCTCCGGTTCGTTGGCGGCCATTATTTCAATGCGACCTTCCTGCGAGACCACGCCGTCGAGGACGTTGAGAAGGCCGGAGAGGGTGCAGGACGTACCATTTCGGTATTTCTCTGCTCCTAACAGGCCCCGTTTCATTCCCATAGCGTCAATGTCCTCCAGGAGGACGCTCACTTGAGATCTACCCGACTGAACAATAAAGCGAGGCTCGTGTTATTATCAATATTGGGCAGGCGGAGCATATAGAGGGGAAGTCCAACGAGCCCTGCAATGGCGGTAGCACGAGATGTCCTGCCAGTTCCGGGTTGGCCATAGAACAAATAACCTCGTCTGTATGGGGTGGCCTGAGATACGTAGAAGCGCCGCGTCCGGGGCTCCAAGTAATTCCGTACATCGCTAAGAATCTCCGATTTGATATTCTCATCGAGATGGATGGTATCCATGGGACGTATGGGCACCAGCAGTTTCTGATCCCAACTGTAGTGGCTTCCCGACGAGGAGCGGACAATGACGAAGGACTCCTTCTGATCATTGGCGAAGGCGCGGCAGGTAGCAAATAACTCCTTAATCGGCGACACAGCGTCCGAAGCACACGATCTTCAGGACCTCGTGGTCCGTGAGAACCGGTATCCTGTGCGGTAGTCCATGACAGGCGGACTGGGACACTTATTGTATTGCAGGCAGAAGGGCCAGCACTTGTGGAAGAACCAGGTATTTCGCAGTGCCGGGAGGTAGCGTATGTTCTCCATGCTGTTTTCGGAACCTCCCCCCAAAGACTGGCGGTCCGACTTACCTGAGCAGGCATTGAGCACGCGGGTCTATATTATAATCTGGAGTCAATAAAGGCCAGATCCAAAATTCTCGAGAGCTTGCGGAGTTACCAATGTATGTCTCCAGAGTTCATCGCCAATCAAACAGTCTGATGAAACACCTAGAGCTTTTGAAACAGGCTTCGAGAAGAGGTGAAGGGCTCCAAATGCCCACCTGCTGGCGACCCAGGACTTTGACCGCTACCCAGTTCAGGACTTCGCTCTTCAGTCGCTCATCTTGGACTAAAATGCTAGAAGTCAGGAGGCGGGTCACGAACCGTGAGGGCGAAGAACTCAGTCCCGGGGTTCTGCTCCAGTTATAGAAGACGAGCTCCCAAAGAGACAGGATTATGGCGATAACGGCCATACAGATCCCTTGACGCCAGCGACTGAGTATATGTCTGATGACACCGTTGGCCAAGGATCCAAGCAGGTCACCTCCGACTTCAGCCATGGTCGTCTGGAAGAATTGAATCACGGTAGGATGAATCCGGCAATAAACCAATCTTCCTGATCAATTAGGAATGACTGAGGGAAGAATAGTAGCTTAGAGCTTCATTGCTGCCAACGAATCCTTAAGTGGGTACCTTGGCCAGACACAATATATGGCTTCAAGATGTCAAGAACACCAGCTGAGAAAACAGGGAAAGGAAACAAAGAATAGGCACACAGATACAGATGAATATAGACAGCATAACGTTGCATCACAGCGCATTTCGATTGCGGCATATATGTGGGGGCTGGGCAGTCATGTCTGGCAGTTGACAAAGGCCCGTTGGTCCTGTCAGTGTCTCCTTTTTATACATGACACAGTACTGTACCGCAGCAGCGTGAGACGACATTCATGCAGAAGTTGAAAGATCCTTCTTCACGTTTCGGACCAGTCTGTGAACGGATTAACTGACACTCAGAAGCATATAGCAAGAGGTTAACGGTTGCTCTATACCGAAAGGAAATGGTGTTCCACAATCCCCAGACATGTAGACTCTCGTGTTGTCACAGATGTAATGGGCTGCGTGAGGAAGGGTCCACTTTGACTAAATATCGTGGAGATATAAAAGCATGGTCAATTATACCGCCCTTTATACCATGCCCTCTTCACACAGCATACTTGCTGACTGAGCAGGATATCAAATAGTGGCTCAGGTCGGTTACTTAGCTGACAAGCGCCACAACTGTACGGTATGTATAACGAGAAATATGATGATCATTTCGAAAAAAAACGTTACCCTTAAAAGCCACTGGGAAGGAATCGGCTTATCGGATCGTTTAAGGATCGCTGGGAGGGATGCCTCGCCCGAGCCAAGGAGGCGACGCTGCAACGGAGCCAGCCCACCATTCTGGACGAGTCCGATACCAGCTAGATGTCACTTCCGTAGCCGGAACGCTGATCTTTTTTGGAAGGACCGCGGCTCCGCACCATTCAAAAGACCCAAGACACCAAAGCAATGTGATTCGATGCACCGGAACGCGTGTCCGCCGGAATTCCGAACGCATCGCCCCCCCCTGGCGAATTCCCGCGGGTCGGCAAAACCGAGGGAAGCGAGTTGAAATTTGCCACGATCCCTTACGAGATAAGGAGGTGCGGAGCGGGTGGTCGACTCATCACTCTACCCAAGGAGCCTCGTAGCCGCCTCGGCTTCGAACGCATGAGAGTACAGGCGGGCTTCTTCTACACAGATTAGCCCATATGGGAAGGCTAATTATAGCCCAAAACTATCGAACAGCGTACGAACAGTAGCGATAGAGAGATACACTCACCAATGAATACTCTAATAGAGCTTCTCGGGGCGAGCGCCGAATTGGCCCTCTCATGTTCGAGCCAAAATAGATAAGGCATATTTATATACAGCAACCGAAACAGGGGAATCAACTTCTAAAGAGTGGACGGGCAATGATATTCGATCATTTCATAACTGATAACAAAAGCTGATAAGCATTCGGGCTGGATTTGCAAGAGAATCTTCGCTCGGAATATATAGATGACAGCGACAGGGTGTACTTGGGTGGTCAAAGGTGGCTCAACTATTGTGGCTAGAGCCTGTCTTCCCAGGATGCTCGGAAAATCAGTGGCCTTAAACATGCGAGGGTTCCCCGCTGATGCCACACCAGGAGCCCCTGGACGGCACAGAGTTGAATCGTCACTTGAAGCGCCTTCAGGTCTATTTCGAACAATGCTGCAGATGAAGCCGTCTTGGGAACGGCTTTCCAGTTTACACAACTTCACCCGCGGTGTCTGAGAACAACAAACTGGACGACCGCAGCGGTGGTGGTGATGGTGGGGCGCGAGGAACCAAGCCGCACTCTAACGGATCACTACCGAGAATGCGCACCATAACGGCTGAGTCCGCCTCATACGGGAGCTCAGGAGATGCCTCAAGTCAAAAGACGGTTACGAAATATCATGAGCGAGGGATGTAACGACTTCAAGGTGCTGTGTACGGAGATCCGCGTACTCGGGGGTCAAGGCAAGGGCAACATGCTATTCGAGGAGAGATGCCTAAGAAGGCCTCGCAGGAGGGTACTCCCGGTAGGGATATGCATGATGCGCGAGACGGTAGAAGGCGGCGGCAAACGCAAGCGCTGCGATGTGGAATATTTGAAGAGTAGGAGGGGGGAAAGCGAGAAGCTGCGTAAATACCCACGGTAGGTAGCTCAGAGCTGGAGGAGTTCACGCGGAAGAAGAGCCCCCGCCTTCTCATCAGAGGATTCCTATAACAGCTCTGGACGACGGCGTGGGCTGATATTCGTCTCGCTGAGTTGAATCGTGTACGGATTATCTGGTAGGGGGTTGCACCCCCCGTGAACAACAATTGATCCCATGGTCGCGCTGGCGACATGATCAGATGACTAAGGTAGGACTTCCAGACGACCGTAGAAACCTTATAGAGGTGAATCTATTCAGACGACGTTACCATGCAGAGAGGCATGACAGTCTGCAGCTGCCAATAGTGGTTTGATCGGATTTAGGAATAATATGCAGACTACCTACCTATAAGGTCAGCCGAGCCATCAAAACTCCAAGGCACTGATCTCCCAACTCTCCGCCCGTTCGTCCCTTCGTCAGAGCGCCACGAATAGCGCGAATTCACATCGTTTTACCAATAATTCGCAGTTTCCTGTGATCAACTTGGCTTGGAAACGTGAATGTGTGTAAGCCGCGCGGCCATAGTCTCCCAAGCTCGACCTAGAGTCTACGATGGTGCAAAGCTCTATTTCAACAGATAGCAGTAGTAGGTTTTATCGAAACCAATAGCGACCGTCCAGACTTTTGTATGACATCTTCGATAACGGAGTGGTCGAGTAAAACCAGCTTACGGTAAGGCTAAGAGCTTGGTAAGGGGAGCCTTTACTCAGCGCCGGATCTGACATTTTTATCTGCTGCGCAACCTGTCTTGCTCGTCCACGTTCTAGGACTAGCAGCGCAAGCTACATACGCTATGTATGATGCACGCTCTTTAACTGGAACTACTTGTTTGCTGGCCGTCCCGACCAATCATATATCGCGCGCGATGAAGATCAGGCTGATGTGAGCTTCCTGTCTTTTCGTCCCTCCGTCAGAGGGGGGGAGCCGTCAAGGACGCGCACAAAGAAGTCCGATCAGCCGCGATGACGAAAATGACCGGGGTCTGGCGTGTGCGGCTGATGACACACAACCCTGACGGCGTCGACTGACTGATTTGACAAGCAAGCGGGGTCCCCGTGGTGCAATCAGGGTCTTGGGGTCTTTCAGAACCAGAATGAACCCCACCGGTGAATCGCTCTGGCGTGGAGTGCCACGGTACTACCCATTTCTCACCTTCGGTGCTATGTTCGGGACGAAAATAGGAAGACGATAAAATAAAAGAATCTCGGGATCCTGGAGCCCTCTGCGGCAGGTGTGCAACAACAAGAGCGAATCGATGTTTGATGGAACAGCGGGCGGTTGGGGCGGTGGCAGTGGTGACCCCCGGCGCTTCTCACGGATTTACCGCTCGGTAGGTAATCGTATATCCGTTTAAATAAAACTGCTCGCCAAGCGCTTATTTTTTCTTTTTTTCTTGTAGGTATGATATTCTCTCTTCGTTGGCGGCGCTAATCATGCGAAGCCCTTGGCGGCTTAGGGGTGCCGCTTGTTTCGCCCCGCGGAGCCTGCTAGCGAATCGTCACGGCTACTCGGCCTCACCTAAGACCCGGCGTATGACGTTACAAGCGCCCTCTCCAGGCTGGGCGGGAGAGCCTTATTATTAATTATAAGTCCCCTTTCCTGCTCTCCTGGAGAGACGTTAGGTAGCATTTCGGTAAAATATTTGAGGGTTATCTTTATTCCTCTTTTATGTTGTAGTGCAGCAAAGAGACGTGACTCTGCGTTGCATCAAAGTGAGATAATCAGGACCGCACCGAGCACGAATAAGATAGGACGGACGATATATAGTCGCAACACCGGACCACTACTATACAGAAAAGAACGCAAAAAAATTAATTCCGGGAGGCGGCGCTTTGCATCCACTGATCTTCTTGCCAACCACCCAACCAACCAACCACCGAATTACCTAGCCAAAACAACGTCAACGGGACCATGGACAGCAACGTCATCGGGACCGTCGTCGGCATCGTCGTGGGCGTCATAGCCATCACGGCCGTCGTGCTGGTACTGTCCCTGTACTGGCAGAGGATCTTCGGCCGCACGCCCACGGAGGACCGGTACGGCGCCTCGTCGATGAGCGAGAAGGGCTGGCCGAAGCCGCGGGGGAGCTCCACGGTCGAGTCGGACTGGACGGGCCCCTCGCCGCCGTCCTCGTCGCGGTCGTCGCGGACCAGCGACGACCCCATGCTGAAGAATGCCGTCCTCAGGAACTGAACCCGTCGAGGCCGCTTTTACTCCCCCGGGTGTAGGGATGGCAGATCGTAAATGGTGCTACACCGCTAAAGACGGCGATGGCGGTATCGAGGGCGACTATTACCACGAAGACTGGCCCTCTTCCTCCAAGTGTGATGAGATATGACATGGGTTACGACGGATAAATTGCATTTCTGCTGGCGTTCATCGGGCATTCTATCTATACCAAGCATCCCCTTTTCCACCGGGGGTCGAATCATTTGCATGGGGATTTGGGTACACGGGAAGGCGTTTTCGGGGGGGCATTGATATGGGCATCGGACAGCACATACAAAGGAACATCCCGCTCGGGCGGAAACGTCATACTATACAGGCCGGCGCATCGTAGACTGGCCTACTGCATACCTTCGCTAGACAGGTCACAGGACCACGGACATTGGTTTCTCCATCATCTGGAAAGCTCTCTTTCTCCGAAGATACCATCAATGCTCAATTCAAATTCTCGTCTTCTTTCGCCAAGCTCCTTCGGATCCCTCGGTTAGTGAGTTGATGTCAGCTGACTAGTTGCATGTTGCGTAAGCCTTTCGTAAGATACCGTAATATGCACGCCTGGACCAATTGGGTGTTGGTTTTGAATGGGTATTTGGGGCTATATGCGCCGTCAAAAAGGTTGCATCCGAAAACCCGTGGCGTTCTTGTGCCGGTTCACCCGGGCGCCGCCTATGACAAGCACGGCTTGGCGTGGCCCGAGATTATTCAGACAATCCCCCCCGTCCGGCTTATCGCTCGCCAGTGACGTCTCCGGGCATACACGGGCAAGACTCTGCCGCTCACATACGTCTGGGCTGACTCATCCAAGACCTCGGCGTCGGCTTGGGCTGAAACCCCTTTTCTGAATTCCAATTCTTGGCACTGTCTTTTCCTGTTCGTTCATTAAATCATTCCCAGACGAAATATTTCTCATCGGTTTCCTCCCGGCAGCTGTTGCGGTGGCACGGGCGACCCCTCCATTTCCATTGGCGTCATGTGTTGACTATCGCTGTACGGGCTATACGGTCCGGGTGGGCCGTATCCGTGGTATGCGGTCGTGGTGTGTTCCGTCGGAAGCTCCTGCCGCGGCATCACGGAACCCACCGAGTCGGCCGGTAGTTCCGGCTTGAAGTTCTCGACAGCGCCGGCGCTTCTATCCTCGCCGCCGCCGTAGGGGCCGGTGAACCCGGCCTTCTCGGCCCCCTGCCCCCCTTCTTGCTGCTGCTGTTGCCGCCTTGCTCGCCTCCGCTTGCGGATCATGATGAAGGCGGCAAGCGCCGCGAAGGTGACCGCCCCGACGCAGGAGACGACGATCCCTACTATGGCCCCCGTCGTGATGGCATCGACTGCTGTTTCCAACCCCCCCCTGGAACCATCCGGCGAGGAGGCGCCGGTGACCAGTGGTTCCCCGTTCGGGCCCGTGCCGACCGCGATGCCCGTCGCGTCGTCCGTCTTCGAGGTGATAGTGGTCCGCGCCGTCACCGTGTCGATATTGAGGCCGCTTATTGTCGGCCCTGACACGTCTCCCTCGACCAGCCACTCGGACTTGGCCGAGGTGGGACAGGCGGGCGCCGTGTTGGAGGGCGTGTACTCGGCCCTGGGCGTGCCGGACGGGTTGACGGAGGCGAACACGGTGGAGAGGGCGTTGTAGTCGCGGAGGGTCGTGGGGAAGCCCACGCGGTTGCTCTCGGGGTACTCGACGATGCCGTAGGCGTTATCCTCCTGGGCCCAAGTGTAGACGACGCTGCCGCTGAAGACTGCCTGGAACACGGGGCCGAGCATGGCCGCCACCTCGCTGAAATTGCGCTCCTCGAGGTTGCACCCGGTCTCGGAGAAGGCGAGCGGGATGTTCATCTCCTGGAACTCCTCGTATAGCTCGTCGAACTTCGACTTGTAGTAGTCCGACTGCCCGCACCACGAGTACACGTTCAGGCCGAAGAGCTCGATGGCCTCGCTCGGGTCCCCGCACGCGAAGTACTCCGCCGTTGCCTTGCGCACGAAAACCGAGTCGGTCGCCGTGTACGCGAGGGGTATGGCGCGGTAGCCTCGCTGTTCTCGGAACGCCTTCAGGTCTCGGACGGCGGCCTTGAAGTATGGCGCTACGACGCTCGTGTCGGCTGGAGAGATATTAGCTGCCTAACCTGTGTTCCCGTATGGAGCCCACTTACTGTCGACGATGACTTCGTTCCCTACCGTGAACGCAAGCGTATTGTCGTAGCCGGCGAAGGCATCGATCGTGGCCGACCAGTTGTAAAACAATTGCATAGTCCATTCCGGGTTGATCTATCCTCTTTGTTTAGTGATTGGCCTGTCTACGGGCTCGATTGGGCGCTCTACTCTGCTGATAGACATGCTCGGACTTGGGAGATCGACCCACACATATATCCCTTGACTTCGAAACGCTTGCATGCATCCATCGTGGTTCTGAGAGCCGTCGACAGTGTAAACGCGGATCGTGTTCGCCCCGAGGTCCTTTATCAGGCCGGCATCGATCTGGCACTGACTCGTGTCGAGGAGAGGGTCCACGATATAACTAAACGCATACGTGACGCCTGAAAGAGGTCAGTCGCCCTGCCAGACGGATGGCTCGGACGTGTAGGGCGCATACCTTTGATGAAAAACTGGTTGCCCTCGTCGTCGTACAGTTTAGCGCCCTTGACCGAGATTGGTGATATCGCCTCGACGAGTGTCAAACACGGCATAAGAAACGCAAGGCAGCATGCGAGAGCGCGGCCCGTCGCAGTTCTCGAGTGTCCCGACATGGTGAGCGCAAGGCCACGGCGGCCGCTCTGTTGGTTCTGGTCGAGGCCGATTGAGTTACAGACGATCCGCTCTCCGCTCAATCAACTTGGATACGGACCGCGTTCAACTCCGGCATCCGTTGCATCCTGTCATAGCATTTTGAAGGAGCGACGAACACACGAAACTCACCACGGCGGAGGATGTCTATGTTGATATTTGTCTGGGCGTCCCCCACCCGCGAAACACCTTATTACCTATTAAAACCGGGCCCTAAGAAGCTAATGGGATGACATGGCTCCTTCTGCGGGGATCGTGGAGTTGCACCTTGTTGTTGGCAGGACATCTGAGCGCCGTTTGACTTGGCTATTTATTACTTATTACTTCGTACATTTGCCTTCAGGCTCTACGTTAGGTCTCTGCCGTCTCCAAAAGCCTTTATTCTTACGAATGTTCGCTGTTTTCATGCTCTTCTCTCGACGTTCTTACCTACGAAGTTCTTCGGAAGGATTTTTCGGTCTGCGCCGTTGGGCAAATTTACTACGTAGCTAACCGAGAGCCATCGGTGCTTGGCCTATCGAGACTATCCTTCTTCCAGACGGAAAAGGGGGGCGCACCTAGGCCTGAGTGGGACTTCTGCTGGTTTCGGTTTCTGTAACGCCTATTATCGCTTACTAATCTCCAACTTTAATCTCCCTGTGGGGGTATATTCTTCACGTTATTGTTACCTGCCTGATGTGATGCTGTTTTTGGGCGCGACGCTCGTCGGCTGCATCCATAGTGTTCGGTTCATGGAAACCGTTAACTTAGGCATAGGGCGGAGGTAGGGCCGACATCGGCTACACATCCCGATAATACTCATAGAGGGCATGACCACTATATGAACCGTAACCCCTCCATCACACGCTGGCGCCGGGTTCTTCCGCAGCCCAATCATGGCAGTCCTCAAGCCTGAAAATCCAAGTGTAGAAGTGCCTTGTAAAAGAACCGCATATACATACATATATATATATATACCGCCACGCAGAGTCACGCACTTCGCGTCCCTCTGGCAACCGGGGATTTCTGATACCAGACATTCAGGTTTACTGCTGCGATGCTATGAAGGACCTTGTATAGTGGCTCAATGGTAGCTCGGGCTGCTCTTTGAGAGCCGAATAGAGCAGTGGTATAAGTTCTTGAACGTCGGCGAGTTGGGTGTTGAAGAACTAGCGTAGGCTTCCTCGCGGAGGGATGAGGGACGGGCGACACGAGCACCAAGATAGACACTTTCCGTGGGGCGTAGTGCAGCACCATCTCGAATGAATGACTATTAGAACCCCGTTGAGCATTGTCCACAACAAGAAACGGGACAAAGGAAGATGGAGGACGCTTCACGGGTAGTAGGCAGTAAAAGCAGAGAAAACTGGTGATACTTAGCCTGTCTTTTTATGTCAGGATGGCATCGAAGGAGCTCGTCTGCAGGGGATGGATTGATATTCAAGATTGCTAAACGGCTGAAGTAAAACGATCAAAACACATACCATGAGACGAACTCCCTAGTCCAGCTTTTCGGCTCCTACAAAGGCACGTGAAATCTAAGGCCGAGCTCTATCCAAGTAACCACAAAGTATCCAGAGACTACTTCACCTCGTGTCCCTGATCGCCACACCAATCAGTCTTCCCCCTCTCCCGACCTCCACCACCCCCTTTTCACAACTACGACCCCACCATCCACCCTTCCCAGGGGCGAAACGTGCCACCTCCATCACCCACACAAACCCGCTCACCGCCCTCTTATCAAGGCAGTAAGGCGAGCCGCCCGCCGCAGCAGCAGTTGCGCTGTTGGCTGAGCACGAAGCTGAGGTGGGGCTTGTTGGCGGCGGCTCCGATATCCTCCATCACGCTGGCGCAGCGCACGCAGCGGCGCCAGCCCGGTCCGGGTCCGCCGCGACGGTCCGAGGACATGAAGATCTCGGCCCGCCGGAAGAGGTCGACGCGGACGCCGCGGGCGCGCCGCCGCTCGAGCGCCCGCGGCGTGTCGTCGACTTCGAGGATGTCGTAGTCGGCGAAGAAGAGACGGGCCGGGTCGATCATCATGCCGCCACCGTTATTGTTGTTATTGTTATTGCTGTTGGCGTCCGCGGCGGGGTTGTTACCGGGAGGCGGGGAGGAGGAATAGGCGGAACCGCCGCCGCCGTTGGGCCCGTCCCGGAACGCCGCCAGGTCCTGGTACAGGAACTTGGCGACGAGGGGCTGGAAGGTGGAGGGCGGGGCCTGGCCCAGCAGCATCTGCAGCTCGCAGTGCTGGCGGGCGCGCGCCGTGGCGTCGTTCTGCTGCTGCTGGCTCGGCCCACCGCCACCGCCGCTGCCCTTGCCGCCGGTGACCTGCTGCTCCGCGCCGATCTTTGCGAACGAGCGCGCGTACATGTCGCGGACCTCGCGGTTCAACGACGCCAGCAGCGCCTGGAACGCCTCGGGACTGATCAGCGCCGACGATGTGTGCCGGTAGACCTTCTGGTAGGCCACGTGCAGCGGCGACCCGTACGCGCTGGCCGCGGGAAGCCCACCGTTGGCGTTATTATTGTTGTTAGAGCCGTTGGTCCCCATGCGGGCCTCGTAGTGGCTGATGGCGCGGAGCGAGAGGTTGTTGAGAACCATGATGCGGCGGCAGACGCCGCCTAGCAGGGTGCGTATGGATGAGCTGAGCACCATGTGCAAGGCGATCTCGTTCTTCTCGAGGAGGTAGCCAGTCAACTGCGAAAACTGAGCCGGGTTCGTGACAATACTCTTGAATTTGTTGTCGTCCAGCAGACAGAAGAGCGAATCGCAGAGCCAGCTCAGCAGGTCGACTGCCCACTTACAGCAGCCGGCTAGAGCATTAACGACATCTAAGGAGGCATCAGTTACATGGTTCACTTCAGACTGCTACCGTGACACTGATGCTTGCAACTTACCTGAGTCGTCCATGGGAGTTGTCGTACCCCTCAGGGCATTGGTGTTGTTCGCAATGGTGATGATGATGACGATGTTTCGCAAATTAAGCATGATCATAGCGAGCTTACTGCTGAAGTCCCTAGGCTGGTATTCCCCCCTCCAGCCAAGATGTTGTAGGATGCTAAAGCAAAACTGCATCTGCTGGTTTCTTATGAGGTGATCATGAGGAGTCTCTTCGGAATAGTCAACCGTGATTTTCAACAGTCGAACCAGCTCGTTCATCCAATTAGTGGTGAAGCCTGGCCCAAGTCAACGCGTACTCCTTGCCTACGGGGAAGGGGGGCTTGTAAGGAGGCTTACGGTCTTTATGAGAGAAGGCCCGAGCAATTGCGAGTATATCATCCATGTTACTACTTGACGCGACAGCATTCGCCGTCGCCGCCGTAATACCAGCCACCACAGCTGAAAGCTGGGCTAAATGTATGTTAGCCAACGGCAAGCGGTTCAATAAGCATAGTCACTAACCATCAGTCATCGTCGCCGGATCAGCTAGGGTGTAGTTTATAGGGTGCCACTTGATTTTTCCATCTTCCAGCATCTCAACTAGAGAGAAACTAGTAGGCGACAGCGCGGTTTGGAGAGCTGTCTCCTTCCGGTCAGAAAACACCGTGCGCCAACGAGGATGAGTACTCACACAAGGGCTCTCCGCGCTGGGAGAAGCCTGCTTCTAGTATCGAGCCGACTCGATCCAGGTTAACTTCAGTATACAACTCCTCCATGGTGAGACGATCGCGATGTTCCACGCTGCCATCGCTATAAGTAAGGCACACGACTTTACCGTGCGATATTACAGAAACGCCAGTAACCATCTTGTTGACTACGATGGAATCGAGCTTCTTCAGCCTTATCGATGCCTAGTTGGGAATTAGCCGTAACATTCCCAGAAACGGAGCTGGCTCATACAGGTTGTGCAGTGCCCGTGCTATTCCTCCTGGAACCAAGCTGCTCGAAGGCGGGGTGAAGAGTCTCCTTCTGCTCCATAAGCAGCTCCCATCGATCAATTATGCTTTGGACTTCCTGGTTATACGGCGAGTTCAGGGGTGGTAAGAACGATCGGACGGTCAACACCACTGGATTTGAGAAAGATTTCGTGGCCATCACAGGCACCCCCGGCAGCCATTCGATGTGAGATATCTTGGTCATTGAAGTATCGAGGTGAGAATTGCTGACGGCAGCTTGGAACCAGCTGGTTAACGCGACGTGTCTCTGCATCAGGGTCGGCGGGCCAAAGTTAATGCCTCCAGGTGGCATCGCTTGGGGATTTTCTTGCTTAGGAATATTCCAACTGATCACGACCTGAACCACTCGGAGTTGCTTCGACGTAGTAGCAACAGCGACGAACATACATTTGTCTGTCGAGTTAGCGGTTTGCGAATCTTGGCACGCTCTTCGAATTACATACTCTTGAAGTCTCCACATATAGCAGCGTGCGTAACTAGATCATCCGCCGAGGTGACACTTTCCAGCTCAAGGGTCGTCTCTTCGATCTTACCCTTATCCGAGACCCAGAACATCTTGAGCACCCCGTTCGTTGTCACACAAATGAGAGCAGATCGATTGGGATAGGGATGCCAAGGTGGATTGCTTGGAACGGATGTTGTGTCGTAGTGGTAGTTGTTAGCCTCATTTTTGACAGCGGGTCCGTACACGGGATTCAACTGGAAAAGGATCAGCAACCGCTGGATTATATCGGTTCGAAATGAACCTACCTTGGCAGGGTTTGGAGGCACAAGATTCAGCCAGTAGGTGCCTACTACGGCATGGAGGTCATCTATGGGGTCAGTGTCCCATCTGCGCGTCAGTGTGGGTCGATTGAGGTTAAGTCCGAAGTTGAATATGAGGACTCTGCCCACGGCATCTATGACGGCCAGTTCGGATGAGGTGACGGCCGGGCCCCAGGAGAGATGGACGAGGGGTCCTCCGGCAAGGTTTGGCCACGGCGCAAGGGGGGTGGGCTCGCTCAAACCCCACGTGCCATCCTTGGGATCCGCACGAAGATATCTCAATTCAAGAGATTGACCGTCTGGAGCGATTGAAGCTATGGTGCCTGTTTTAGACCAAGCGATACCCCTAGACGGAAAGAGTCAGATCCCGGCTTGGTAGAACGACAGCGCAGGGGGGAAGGGCAAAGGAAGCTAAGTTACCGGCAGGCGCCGCGAATGCGCAACTCATCCACTCTTTGGCGTAACCGTTTGCTTGGCGGCCGACCATGAAGATTAAGCGGTACGCCGTCGCCGAAGAGGTCATCAACGTCGTCCAAATCGACTTGCATGGCACCACCACCCATGGGATTATCCAAAATAAGGGGCATCTTGTTGGCCGCCATGGGTGAACGAAAAGCTATAAGAGCAATAGTGGACTCCAGGCACCGTGGCCTATTGATGTATTACTTTAAGTCCAGGTCTGATTAAGATGCCGTAATTAGGTGTTTCTCCCTTTAGACTCGGGATGAGTAGGAGATAGTCACTGTGTAAATGGACGTTCGAGTATTCGAGGCCGACGCCCATTGGTTCGGTGGATTATTAGAGTTTCCAAAACACATGCCGGACTCTCATTCTCGGACACCGCGGTATATGATTAACGTAAAGTGATAATACCGACGTCGGAGTTATAATATTTAACTGATGGAACCCGTGTACTTGGGCGATGAAGAGCACGGCTGACAGCAACAAAATACTTATAAATAGCCAAACACATGCATGGGATGATGCAGTTCTCAATTGGGTACCTAATGACTAGAAATGCATATACAGTATGGCACTGACCACCTGCGTTTGACAGATGTATGCACAGGAAGCCTTGCATTTCCGAGGTGACACTTTCAGGTTACAGGAGGGACAAGTCACAAGAGGCTCAAAAGCTAGTGTGACTGCTGTGCGGTCACCAGCCACAAATGACAACATCGTAGAGAAAAACTGGGGGCTGTAATGCAGGGGCTTCAGAGGGCCGATGTGGCTGAATCGACCCAGAATGTTCTCCTTACACTACGTTAGGAGACCCCACAAAATTGAGTGATGACATCCAAACAACAACGGAGCAACGAACTATGTAGGAGTAGACTCCCTTCTAGGTTTCGTATGATAACTTACCATTAGGAAGTGAATACAGTACTGACCGCCATTGCCGACAGCCTGGTTTCGATAGACGAATTGATACGTGTAGCTTCGTGTCGGGTCGGGTAGGTATGGTGGTATCTAGGCGTATAGGGGGTCATTGTTTAGAATAATAATAACATTGAACATGGGAGCTGTTAGCTACCGACCGTATCATCTCAATGTGTTGTTAGTTTTCAATAGTCAACTTGGACCCCAAATTCGCTGCCCACACTCTTTTCCCCCTCCACTCTCCTCTTTTTCCTCGACTTTGGAACAGGTTGGGTTTGTGCATAGTCGGCGGCCAACTAGCTTTATCCACATTCCCTTGCCCGTGCAGCCCTATTCAGCCTGACTTTGAGTCGTTCTTTTCTGTCACCCTTCACCTACACACTTTACCAACCTCCCGGATTTCGACCCTGGAAGTCATCAATAGGGGGTAGCACCTGTGCCTTTGTCGCCAACCACACGCGAACCCGACACGCCTGTCGTTTTTCATAATATTAGCCAGGGTTGGACGCGCAAAATCGCGCGACAGACTGTGGTATCCCCAGCTAGGAGAATTTTTATCAAATATACCTCGCGCCTATAACAAGTACAACAACATCTGCAAGGCGGCGGTCAGAAAATCCACTCGACAATGACATAAGCTCCTGGGCGCCCAATCTTCAACCAAATTTACACACAACGCATCCACATCCACATTCACGACGAGGTACCCTCTTTAAGGAACACCAATTGCTTCGTCCTTGAAATCACCTTTGATAATAATTCTTAATTGAGGAGTAGCCGTTGTTCCTCCATAACTCACACACCGTCTCAATCACGAACGACCGTCATTGTCTTCGCCGCGTCTCATAATGGACTCTTCATCTTCAGACCTCTCTGATCCACCCTCATCTTCTTCCGAACCTCCATCTTCTCCTCTTTCAGTACTTACGGCATCGCCGGTAATTTCGCCGCGCACCTCTGTGTCGTACGGAACCACTCGCCCTCTATCTCCACCTTCGTCGATACCCTCAGGAAGCGCATCGCCAATGAAGCCTTACTCTGATGCCGTCGAGGCTGAAATCTGTGTCAATCCCGACGGCGCGCCACCCGCGAAGCGCAGGAAGACTGATCGGAAGCCGCGTACCACCGAGCATCTGACCCTGCAACCCCCACCGGAACTGAGCGCTCGCGATGAGGAACTGCTGGATCAGCTCACCTCGGCCCTCCGGAAAAAGAAGAAGATTGTCATCATCGCCGGCGCGGGAATATCTGTCTCGGCAGGGAGTACGTGTTCAATGCCTTTCCGATACGGATGTTTTCGTCATTCCCATGCTATTTGTGAGGTTTTTCTATGCTAACATGTGGCCCTACTAGTACCTGATTTCCGATCGGCGGATGGTCTTTTTGCGACCTTAAGAAGTCAACATAAGCTCAAGGCCTCCGGCAAGCACCTGTTCGACGCCTCCGTCTACAAACATGACTCCACTACGTCTTCCTTCCATACTATGGTTCGTGAGCTGGCGCATCTTACGAGGACTGCCACGCCCACCCCGTTCCACCACCTGATAGCCTCTCTAGCTAAGGAAGGCCGCTTGCTACGCCTGTACTCCCAAAATGTCGATGGCCTCGACACGTCTATGCCACCCCTTGCTACCGAAGTTCCACTGAAAACGAAAGGTCCCTGGCCCAAGACGATTCAGTTGCATGGGGGTCTAGCTAAGATGGTCTGCTCGAAATGCAGCGAGATTAGCGATTTTGACGGCTCCCTTTTCGAGGGACCCGAGGCGCCCCTTTGCAAGGCGTGCGAGGAGACAGACAACGTACGCACTTCCCATGCTGGCAAGCGCAGTCACGGCATTGGAAGATTACGCCCCCGTATGGTTCTTTATAACGAGTTCAACCCCGACGAGGAAGCAATCGCGAATGTCGTGAAGGCGGATTTGCGCGCGCGTCCGGACGCTATCATCGTCGTTGGCACGAGTATGAAGATCCCTGGTGTGCGGAATATGGTCAAAGATATGTGTCAAGTAACTAGGAAGCGAAAGGACGGCATCACTGCCTGGATCAACCTGGACCCGGAACCGAGCGGCTCAGACTTGAAGGATTGCTGGGATTTGGTTGTCCAAGGGAGAAGCGACGAGGTTGCGACACTTGTCGCGTTACCTCACTGGGATGAAAATATTGAACAAGGAGCCGAAGTCATCATAGACGACAAGCGACACGAGGAAGCTCTGCGCAACGGCCCTCGCATCGCGGTCGAGATCCGCCAAATTACAGCGGAGAAACGCATGGCTGTCGGGGATGGGTCGCGTGACAGCACACCTATGGAAGCGAAACCGAAGTCGATCGAGAAGGTCCAGGGTATTCCTACACCTACCGCTAGCCCTAAGATGCGATCTCGGACGACGCTACCGACGAAATCAAAGGAGACCCAGAAACAGAGCAAGCTCCTTTTCTCCGGCCAGAGCGCGAAGACTAGCACTACTACAACCCCTCAAGGCGTAGCCAAGGCGAATAAAAAGGCTGCACTGCGGAAGTCGAAACAGACGAAGAAGGCGGCGCCAGTGAAGCCGGCCCATACCCTCAATGCCATGCTCAAGTCGACTAAGCCACAAGCCGCCGTCGCTTCGAAGACTCCGGCAAAGCGTAACTGGGAGCCCGACTTGTCCCCGTCCGCGAAGGCTAGGACCTTCCTCCACGACGACTTCTCGCTGCGGCCCAGGGGCCCGAAGAAGGCGCGGGAATCGCTGGAAGCGCAGTTCGCAGTGGACACACAGATCAGGCAGGAGAACGGCACCTACGCGCGACCCGTCACCCCCATGCGCTCGGAACACTCGTCGCCCCGCGAGACCATCAGCCCCCCGTCCAAGCCCCGGGGCGAGCTGGGGTCGTTCATAGACTGACTAGGCTCCGCGATGTGGCGTCTGCTGGCTGGACGCTAAGAAGGGAAGGTAATGCATTATAAAACTACCATGTCCCTCATACCCGGGGTTCGTAACTATTGTTATTGCACCCAGAAGAGATCATCACTTTGGTCCTTCTCGGCTTGAATGAGTAAATACGTCCGCCTTGCATGTACATATGCACACACGCGCGCGCACACACACATATGTAGCAAGTGCTGTCCTGAACGGCACGGGAGCGGGCGGGTTGTTTTGATTTTGGCCCCGCGAACAAGGCACGCAGAAAAGGTTCTCAGTGTGTACCGGAGCAGGTGAACGGGCGACGGCGTTATCAGGTTCTCTTGGGGGACGGCTATCCCCGTGCTCATCATATATAATCTAAAATTGGTAGCCGGTGCACCGCATCTATTTACTGTCCTTTGCCCTATACCCTACATGCGTCTGTCTTGAGATTAAGGAGGCCTTCTTTCTACCCCGCCGTCCCGGCAGCCACGGGGACGGATGGGCTGACGGCAGGATAGTGAGAGAAGGGAGAACGGGAGATAGGACCAAGGGCCCCACTGGACAGCGTATTACAGCGCCCGCTGCCTGGCTATCACGGGGACGCGGTGGGTACAGAGATGGAAACGGAATCAGAGATGAACCTACGGAGCACGGCGCACGTATCCCGTCGAGTGGGACTGTAATAGGGAACTTGATAGATGTAGAAGAAGAGACTCGGAATGCTGAAGCTGGCCCCAGCTGTTTATTCCTGTGCCTTGCGAGGTGTTGTATGCCACGCTAGCTCGGTATGCTTGCTCTACTACCGTCGTCGCTCTTTGACATCCCCCGCCTACCCATGCGTACCTAGTCACGTATTCGTCTCCTACATACATGGCCAACCCAGTGCCGGATCGGGGCGGCATAAGCCAGGGTCCGACGAAGATGGGATCAGTGAAAACACGCAGTGGAGCCTTCGCGCTGCGTATAGTACATGCAGTAGAGTATAGGATAGTATAGACACCAACTCATAGTACGTACCTACGTACGGAGGAGCACTGCTCAGGTCGGATAGGAGCCACACGCAGCGGGCTTTGGACAGAGATGGTCACGTGCTCGCATCCTCCAGCCACCAAGCATTTCTGCTCCCTTCCAGTTTCCCAAAGGGAGGGCAAGTTGGTTTGGGCTGAGGACTCTCTCGTTCCCATCCATCCAATTCTTTTACGAATCAGTCGGTCAAATGCACACACACGCAAGTCCTAGGTACGTCATCAGAATCGTCATAAAGTAGCATGTATGATATGGTGGTATCATGATTGGTAGTAGCAGGTAGCAGTAGCAGCAGTAGTTAAACAGCACAGGCGAGCTCCCACCGCCCACTACAATGAGTGAAGTGGCCAGATTCCGTCCGGCCCCCTCGCTCTCTCCCAACATTACACCCTACCTACCATCTACGCACAGAGCCATGTGCGAGAGTAGTAAGAAGAATTAACAATAAGTCATCATCCTTTCCGCCCCTTCATCGCCCTCTCCCTTTGCAAGACTAGGCATATGGAAAAGACCAACTAGCCCCGGGCTCTATCGACTGAGAGACTGGACGGCATAACCATCCCCGTGGGATTCGTGGCTTTTCCGTATCTCCGGAGAGACCCGGCCGGGTCCCTCGGTTGTTGTCGTACAACAGAGATACAGCAACTTCTTCCTCCCCCTTCATGGGGCGCTTTTCCCAATATGTCTTTGCTCTTGTAATACCACTGCGACAAGCATGTCCGTCTCGCTTGTAGATAATGGGAAGACTCTTGAACATTGACGACAAATGAAGCGGAAACAATGTGACCGCATAACTCCAAGACCTCCCTTCCTGTAACAACCATGCTTTTTCTGCCGGGTATGAGTCATGATTCGGGACTTTGAGAAGGGGGAAAAGTGTCTCCATCAAAGTCTATACGATGCAATCCGTAACGCCGTCCAATGCAGTGTGATAATCATGCTAAAAGGCCTCCCGCGTAACGGTGACACTTCGACCCCCTTACGAATCCTGGCCGGTGGCGAACTACTAGTGGTTCGGCTTGGACGACTCCCCCCGGGAAGATCCATTAGTGGTGACCGAGCCGGAGCCTTTAGGCTTCTGGCTGTCGCCGTTCTGAGCTTCTGCCTGCCGCTTCAATTTCTCTTCTACCTGCTGCTGTTTCAATTGCTTGTACAGCACGGCCAGTCTCGGGCCCGTCATCCCTTGAGAAGAAGGTTTATCGGAGGATGACTTCTCCTTGTCCTTATCCGACTTCTCTGAAGCAGGAATCTTCTTGGAAATAAATCTCCTATGGCCGAGGTTAGCGCACTCATGCAGTCGGATATTACATACGAGCATACCATAGTTTCGGCTTGAGCTCTGCAACTTCGTCGAGAGTCAGACCGGAAGTCTTGTATAGCCCCTCGATAAAATCACCGATATGGGTAATTTCAGATTTCAGAACTTTGGCTCTAGCTTTGGCACCAGGAATGTTAGTTTTGGTACACGACTCAACTTTCTGCACATGTGTCCAGATCGGTTGCATAAGAGCCTCGATCACAGGGGCGTTTCGCAGGTCGTCTGCCTCCTCGGCATCTAGTTGGTCCGCCTCGCTACGACGGCTCTCCTCCATTCGGCGGTGCTTGTGACGTCTCTCTTCGGCGTCACCGCTATGTTTCCTCTTGGAGTCCGGTCTAGGCGTGCCACCATCGCCGAGGCTGCTGCGAGAACGATGGTGTTCTCCCCGATAGTGAGCGCGATCGTAATCCCGATCTCGTTCCCGTTCCCGATGTGGGACCTTCTTAGAGTCTCGAGGAGCGGGAGAAGCGGACACGGAGCCCGCCTTATCGGAGCGGCGGTGGCCGTTGGCCAGAGAATGGGCTGATTTCTTGTTGTTGCGGTGATGGTTCTCGACGACCTTCTGCGCGTTGACATCGTTCGAATGGATGGAAGTGAGTACAGACAACAGATACTCCGCACGCCTTACCAGGTGGACAGCTCCCGGGGCCTTTGCACCCTTGGCCTCGGCCTGTTCGCGCTCCTGCTTCTTCTCGATGCGATGCTCTTCCAGGAAGAACTTATCCTGCATCCCGAGTTCTTTGTCATCTCGGATCTGCGCCCAAGCGCCAAAACCGTAGCGATCAATACCGACAAGGAGCATGCCGTCTTCCCGAGGACCCCACTCGCAGCTGTAGTGTGCGGCCTTGGTGGCCTCTGGGAGACGGAAAGTCCGAAAGTCTGGACAATTTCCGAGAACACGTCGGAGGAGTCGTTGCTGAGGCGGACGTTCTAGGATTGTCTCGGCATTGATCTTCTTGACCTCAGCGAAATCAAACATGACGGCCTTAATGTCCTTCTTGGTCATCTTCTTCTTCGCCTGCTGCTCTTGCATTCGGATCTCGTCGCTGTTCCTCTCCATCGCTTCACGAGCGGCGTTGATGAGGTCTTGCAAGAGGCCGCCGATGTAGCCACGGTCGCGATCACTCAGCCGAGCATCGCGCAGTAGCTCATCTGGACGATCTTCGATAAAGCCGTAGCGCATGAAGGCTCTGACCATATTTCTAGTCTCCTTTTCGTTCAGAGGCCGTCGCGGATCGGAGAGCATCGCTCGCTGTTCCTCAAGACGCTCCTGCTTAAGCTGCTCTCTTTCCCGCTTCTTCGCGATGCGCTCGGCCCTCTCATTATCGGCGTTGCTCCTCACACTCTTGAGTGCGGCTCGGCGTGGGGCACTCGCCTCCAGCTCCTTTGCTAGATACTCATCCTGCTTCTTCTTTTCTTCTTCCTCCTTGATCGCGGCAAGCTGATCGGCAGGTATAATTTGGTCCCAGTCCAGGGTGAGATCGTCCACCTTGACGTCGGTGTACTGCATGAAATTGTCCCAGTCGATGCCACCAGTGCTCAGGTTCATGTTGTCATCCACCTTTGTCTTCGTGACTTCGGCGTTCTCTAGGATAGAATCGATGTCAAGCTGTTCCAGCCTCTCCTGGTTGCCGGACTGCTCGAACATCTTCTGAGAACGCATCTTGAGAACCCATTGGATGTCATCTGCAGACTTGGCCTCGTCGATCCTGAGACCCTTTGACTTGGCCTCGTCTCTGAGGGCTTTGCCGTCATCCGTGACGCCACGTTGTATAGCAAGATACTCCAACAGAAGCTTGTTGCGAGCGCGCTCGAGGACTTCTTCCTCTATCGTCTCCTTAGCAACAAGACGATATACCGTCACGGGCCTCTTCTGACCGATTCGGTGAGCTCTCGCCATTGCTTGAAGATCTGCCTGGGGATTCCAGTCGGAATCAAAGATGATGACTGTATCGGCAGTCATAAGGTTAATACCCAGACCACCCGCCCGCGTGGAAAGCAAGAAGCAAAAGTCCGTACTATCCTCAGCGTTGAAGTGGTTGATAGCAAGGCGCCTTGGACCGGCGGCGACGGTTCCGTCCAGGCGCTGGAATTGGTATCCACGCAATCGCAAGTAGTCCCCCAGTATGTCGAGCACTTTTACCATCTGGCTGAAGATCAGCACGCGATGGTTGTCTTTCTTCAGCTTGGCGAGCAGCTGATCCAGCAACATCATTTTCCCGCTGCTAGCGATAAGCCCTTTGATCTGGTCTTCTCGGCGATCGCTTCCGTTAAGGACCTTCTCTTCCGCGCCTGGAAACATGTAGGGGTGGTTGCTGACTTTCTTCAGCTCCATGACGATATTTAACAAGGACTGCTTTTGGCCGTTGTTGCCCTCGTTCAGCGCTGCGTAATTGCGTGTGAGGATGTTTTTGTAATACTCGAGCTGAACATCAGAAAGTTCGACACGGATGATCTTTTCCGTCTTGGGAGGAAGGTCAGACTCGACAGTCTCCTTCGTACGACGCAGGATGAAGGGGGCGATGGCGGCATGTAGCTCCTGTAACTTGACCTGCGCATCAGAAGCGGCGAGAGTGTCCAAATCTTCGTCGATCTTGACTTTACCAGGGTTCAAGAAGTCAAGAAGAGCAGCCAGTTCCGCTAGATTATTTTGAATGGGAGTACCCGTGATCAGGACCTTCGCAGGTGCCCCGAAGCTCATCAACTCCGCATATAGCCTTGACTCCTTGTTTTTCAGGCGGTGTGCTTCATCGACCGCAAGCGCTTGCCACTTGATGCTTCTTAGGAAGTCCGCATCCGTCAGGATGTACTCGTAAGAGGTGACAAGCACGTTGAACTTAGGCTTCTTGGGATTGCCGTTGAACATCAACTCATGGTCTCGAATTGTGCTTCGAGCCTCAGCATTGCCGAGATACACGACATAGTTGAGATCTGGAGACCACAGGTTGAATGTATCGCACCACGCGGGGATGACACTGAGAGGCGCAACGACGAGGAACGGACCCTCTTGCTTGCGCTCATTGCGCAACCAGCTTAGGAAGGACACCGTCTGGACCGTCTTTCCGAGACCCATTTCATCGGCGAGGATGACGTTGTTCGCTCGACACCAGTTGAGAGACAGGAAGTTCAGCCCCGTGAGCTGAAAGCCTCGCAGCTCGCCTCCCTTGATATAACTGGGCTGCTTTTCTAATTTCAGGAACTTGCTTCTGGTCGCGGGATTTGACTCGTACTTGTCAGACGTCCACGATCTCGACTGACGGTCTAGGAACTGGTCGATTTTGTCCTGCGCGTCGTCACTGATAGCAGAAGCAAGCTCCCAGGTGCAATGATCGTACGTCAAGCCCTTCCACTTGACAAAGTATTCTCTGCCCTCTTCGCCACTTCGCTGAGCGACGATACGCTCAACCTTGGTGTAGTCTTCTAACGCGTCTTGTTCGCGTTCCTTATCCAGCATGTACTGCTCTCGGGTCTCGGGCGGGATGTCGTCACCACCGAACTTCAGATCAATCTCATACTCGATGATCTTTCTGTAGTAATTTTCCAGCTTCCGCACGCCACGGTAGCCACGAAGCGTATCCATGTCGCTCCATGTATTGTGAAGGTATGACTTGCCCTGCCACTTGATATTGTACTCGAAGTCGTCTCTAGTAGCGTTAAGGGTCAATTCGCCGCCGTCTTTGACACGGTGGCCGACGACCTTGTCGATATACTGAGTATCCTCAGCCAACTCCTCGCCCGCCCAGTAGTTCGGGGTGGCTTCGTCTTCATCCTCATCGTCAAGATCACTTTCTTGGTAGTTCTGGACTTGCTGGGCAGCCCGCCTGTTCGACCATCGCTTTTCGGTATAGAACGAGGACGATTGAGGTTGGGTCTGTTGGCGGCGGATCTTCTTTATGAGCGTCCGAGCCCGAGCTCCTCCATAGTTGTCGGAATCAGAATCATTGGCAGGAGTTTGCCTCGAAGGCGTAGCTCGTTTCGAGGCTAACGGGGAGATGTGGTGAGCTTAACGGTGACAATAACAAGCTACGAGTCAAAGACGCCGACTTACATTGCCGTGATATCTGGTCGACACGAGACTTCTTATTTGCCCGACGACTCGTAGGAATGACATCAGATTCAGAATCGTCTTCGTCTTCATCGGAATCGACCTGTACGTAGTAAGGATTATTATGGGGATCAAATTATAGTCGAGAGCAGCTGACGGCAGACTTACGATCCTAGGTTGCTTCGTGGGTCGTGACTACGAGAGGAATTAGCATTATTCCCCAGCGTAAGCGAGACCTCGGCGAACGTACACTTCTCCGCAGCCCATACAGCTCGGGATTCTCTCTTATGTATTCATCCTCTTCGGTAGCGGCCTTACGCTTGGGGACACGACGAGAATCGTTGGAAGTCGATCTCTGATCCCGGGGAGTATCGCTCTGGGACGGAGCGGGACTCTCCTCCATGTCGAAGTCGGCATCGTCAGAGGCATTGTTATCATCATTATCACTAGACTGATCGGACTCGGGGTCCATATGCTGTTGAGGGGATTCGCGCCCGTTAGATGACCGAGAATCGGAGGGTCGAGGAGCAGTATTGTCGTTGACTTCGGACAGATCGCTTTCGCTGGCACGGTCATCGAGTATTATCCTATTACCCTTCTCAACTAATGGAGAATCATTGCCATTGGCGGAAGCAGACTCGGAGGGCGAGCTTGACATTGTGCTCGGTACTCGGTAGAGCGGCCTGGTATAAGACGGCGAGATTAGCTATGCTCTGGTACACGGTGGAAATGGCGCCCTATGGGGGTCGGAAGAGAGAGCAGAAAATGGCGATCACAACGGGACTAGCGAAGAGCGAACATGTCAAGTAATGAGCCCAAGAACCGACCTGGCGCAAATGCACCAGTCGGTTGATGGATACGAGGCTGATGTTTGATGAACAAGACGTGATGAAGCAGTCAGCGATGGAAGGGGGCCAACCTGGGAAGACCTTAACGCGTCGGTTGGATCAAGGATAACGAAGCCCATCCAATTCAGCACTTCCGAAAGTATCAGAGGCCATGAAGACGGCGATGGAACAGGTCACATGTACGCGACTTGAGGATGGATTCGATGTCCAGTACAAGGCGGAACGTGACAAGAGTCCCCAGCCTTGTGTAGGGACTGGTAAAGAGTGGGATTTAAATTTAAGAACTTACAAGTCATCAAAAAGAAATGACTCCCAGGCAACAGGTCAAGAGAACAAGACGTGTTCCTAGGATGGCGTCGTAGTCAAAGGAACAAATGATGTACCATAAGAGTGGTGTGGTTTTATGTGTGCGGGTGGGTGGTTGTGCTGCTGGGACTTTCTTGAAGGTGAAGAGCAGAAATGGAAAATGGGTCAGTTGGGCCAGGCAGTGGGTGGAAAACCGAAAAAGAGGTGCACCACTGGGGTACAGTGGAAGGGAAGTACTGAGGTACCTACCTGACCTTCCCAGTACCGCCCGTGCATCAAGTCCCGTTCTGCACCGCTCTCCCTCTCAAGGAACCAAGCAGCCCCAAGTTCTGCACCCCTGCGCCCTTGGGTCTTGGGTAGGCCTGTCACCCAATCAGATTCCGACAACTGAGCCTCTAGCCTCGAAGAAGATTAGCGGAGTTGCAACAGCCCCATTATATCAACTGTACGGTTCTGGTACGGTCTGTACCGCACTTCCAGTCCCCCCAGTCCGCTAGGTCCAAGATCCCGCCTAAGTCAATGCTATGTACGTGGAATATTAAATCGAACACCCAGCGAAATTTGCGGATGACGATCTCGCAACACTTTCTGTTCTCATATGCTTCCGCTGTATAAAGAGATTCGTTTGGGTTACCCCGGTCGACATCTCGGACGAGGAAGAACAAAGCTACAGCAACTCAACTGCCTGACTTGGTAACTCTTATCCGGATGCTTAAGTATGTAGGTAGCCTACGACCGGCGCGCATTTTAAGGTTGGACTCAAACTCTTCCTCTCGTTTCGTTGGCACTGCTAAGTTATCAATAACAACCTACTGTCATTAGATAACCTTACCAACAGAAGATAACAGAAGACAGCATGCCCGCTTCTGTTGGCTGGCATCGAGTTTACCCACCTACGAGGGAGAGGCTGTTCAGCCATCTCTCCAGACACGTACATGGGGCTTACAGAACAAACCCGTCCGCACCGTCCGATCTTAAGTTATGCCAAAGTGCTGTTTATTGGTAGTCCCTAATGGGAACAAGGCGCACAGCCACTGTGGCATTCCAGATTTTCTTGAGTTGCAGCGCCAGAGTCTGTGCTTATGTAGGTAGGCTTTTGGGTTGTTTGTAGCCTCGATAATTGTGCCCGCTCTGGCAGTCGACTGCTCTTGTATCTTGTGGGGGATATCTGCGCCGGCGTCTAGAGCAAGCATGGTGTTCTTCACCTTCATGGAACTCAACATTCAACATGAGGTTCTGATATGATCATCCGCTGAACAGTTGCACAACAGCAAAAGCACCAGGTTAAAATAGAAACAGACAGGAGAGCAGATAAATAACACCTACCAATGTGGTTAGATCTTGACTGATTTAACCAGACGACCCTCAAGCTATTACATATAGTCAGATGGTTTGAATTCCTACTACTAGGTAGGTAGCCTCGAGGAGACTTACATGTAGCAATAGAGGCCGCCCAGGTGTACTCCTTACATACGTGCATGGAAATACACCCTGACACCCTGGAACCGATTGAGGGATGTTTAGGTAGTAGGTACCTTTAGCCTGAGCATTATGTAAGCCATAGTATTAACCCGGTGTCACCAAATACACCCGTAGGTAACAACGATTGCCCACAAATTGGCTAAAGACCGGGGCAGTGTGGAGGCCCGGCAGCGAGAGGCTCGAGGCGAACTGAAGCCTCCAATGGCAAAAGCCTCAAGGTTAACCAACATAAGAGCCTATGAGATCGTGCCATTTATTAAGCGGTGACACACTGAAAGACCCCGCAGTCCAATCAACAGAGCAGCCGCAAACTGCCCCTCAGTCCTTGTCCACAACTTCAAAATTCATCGTCGGCTGCAACGCAACGTCACTGTTCTTTTCTGACTCGGAATTTTTCTATTCTCTCTCTTATTCCTCCAGATCGGCGACACAAGTGCATCGGAGATAGTCTGCGCTCAAGACGGACCGCGTCGTTTCCTCTTTTTAGGAGTAGACTCTTTGCATTCTCCGTTTTTCTTTTCTCCTTGGCCCTTGAGACCGCCGCTCACCCACATACGAACCATCGCAACATCCAGCCCCGCTGTCGCCATCGCCGTCGCAGGCATCTGTTCACCATGGCGTCCAAACTTACTCGGTAAGTAAACTTGAGTGGCTTCCCTTGAGATACTGAATCAACCTTGCTGAATCAAGAATTTTAGTGTTGCCATTGTCAACGATGACAAGGTGCGAACCCTTGCGACGATGAAGATCACGGATTCGAACCTCCATATACTCGCCACGAAATGTGCCATACAGCCAGCTAACAGACCCGTTCTCGCTAACTTTTTCTATCCTGGCAGTGCAAACCCAAGAAGTGCCGACAGGAATGCAAGAGATCGTAAGCAAGATATATAGCACCCATTACTGGTATTCCATACAGGCGCTTATACAAGTCCTTCTAGTTGTCCTGTTGTCCGCAGTGGAAAACTTTGTATCGAGGTAACTCCCGACTCCAAGCTCGCCTTCATTTCCGAGAGCCTCTGTATTGGATGTGGTATCTGTCCTAAGAAATGCCCTTGTAAGCTACCGTAAGCCGGTCAGTCAGTATTGCAGAAGCTAACCGGAGTGATAGTCGACGCTATTACCATCATCAATCTGCCCACCAACCTGGACACCCAAGTTACCCACCGATATTCCGCGAACAGCTTCAAACTTCACCGTCTTCCTATGCCCCGGCCCGGTCAAGTTCTAGGACTGTAAGCAGCTTCCATATATCTCCTAATCCTCGAGCACGGATTGTCTCATTATTCGTTCCTCGCCTCCTACGGATCATACACGCAAGACGCGCGGAAGAATAGGATCAGACGCTTTGCTATCTGGTCGAACTTACCAGCCATTGTCTATTGGCCCTGCAAAGTCAATGAGCAGTGGCGAGTTACGGATAGGAAGCCCCTCTCAGCACCGGCAACCCCAGGGGACCATCTCCTTTGGAGACTGTCTAGTCACCTGACCATGATATTTAATTTCCTTAAAATAGCTATTCTGCTTACATAGTTTTTTTTTTTTTTTTTCTGTTTTGATGACCGCTACGTTCCACGTTGTCCGGGATAATTACTAACCGTAGTTGTAGTGTCGGAACAAACGGTATTGGCAAGTCTACTGCTTTGAAAATTCTCAGCGGAAAGTTGAAGCCCAACTTGGGCAAATATGACAACCCTCCTGATTGGGAAGGTGTTATCAAGTATTTCAGAGGTTCTGAATTGCAGAGTACGTCAATTATTCTTGGCCGCGCAGTATTCGTGCTACATACACAGGGGGCTTACGATTGTATTAGACTATTTTACCAAGCTGCTGGAAGACAATCTGAAGGCCGTTGTCAAGCCTCAGTATGTCGATCAACTTCCCCGCGCCGTTAAGACACCGAACAAGACCGTCAGATTCTTGCTTGAGCACCGGGCCGCTATAGGTAACATGGATGAGGTGCTTGATGTTCTCGAGCTCCGCCATCTACTCGACCGTGATGTAGACAAGCTGTCTGGTGGAGAGCTTCAGAGATTTGCCATTGGCACTGTGTGCGTCCAAAAGGCAGATGTTTACATGTAAGTGTCCCTGAATGTGGTTTTCGTGCATCGCTAGAAGACCGCTAATTATCGTGAAGGTTTGATGAGCCGTCGTCTTACCTCGATGTCAAACAACGTCTCTCAGCTGCGCGAATGATCCGCTCGCTCTTGGGTCCTGACAACTATGTCATAGTTGTCGAACATGTAAGCAGCTTCTTTTTGCCGTCCCCCCAGTTTACTTGTCCTGGGTGTGAGCGACTCGTATTTGGAGTACTCTCAGATCCAGGACACCGGAACACTCCCAGAATGCCTGAGTGTCTCCCTCGATTTGCCTAGAGGCAGTACGGACTAATCTCTGTATAGGACTTGTCCGTGCTCGACTATCTCTCTGATTACATCTGCGTACTCTACGGCCGGCCTGCCGTGTATGGTGTAGTGACTCTACCCTACTCGGTCCGTGAAGGCATCAACATCTTCCTCGATGGCCATATCCCTACGGAAAACTTGCGATTCCGAGAGGAATCTCTGACCTTCCGCATTGCTGAGGGCGCGGATGATTTCCAAGCGTCCCAAGAACGCGCCTTCAGTTACCCCAAGATGGAGAAGACGCTTGGCGACTTCAAGCTGCGCATCGACTCTGGTGATTTCACTGACTCAGAGATCATTGTCTTGATGGTAATATAACGCACCGACTACGCTGGTCAAAAACGTGCTAATGACGAAAACAGGGTGAGAACGGTACAGGCAAGACTACCTTTTGTAGGCTGTTGGCTGGTGCCCTCAAGCCTGACGGCACGAAGAGGGTCCCCGAGATGAGAATCAGCCTTAAGCCTCAGACCATTACTCCCAAGTTCGAGGGTACCGTCCGCCAACTGTTCTTCAAGAGGATCAAGCAGGCCTTCCTATCGCCCCAATTCCAAACTGACGTCGTTAAGCCTCTCAAGCTAGATGACTTCATCGACCAGGAAGTAAAAAATCTGTCTGGTGGTGAACTGCAACGCGTAGCAATTGTTTTGGCTTTGGGTCTACCGGCGGATATCTACCTGATCGACGAGCCATCTGCTTACCTCGATTCCGAGCAGCGTATCATTTGCGCCCGTGTCATCAAGCGCTTCATAATGCACGCGAAGAAAACTGCGTTCATTGTCGAGCACGATTTCATCATGGCTACTTATCTGTAAGATCAAATTCTGCCTCTACACACGGATTCCGAACCATACACGATTTGGGGATTTTAGGCGCCTGCCCCTACTTCGCTATCCCAAAACGAAAAGCCGCTGACCCTGCTACAGTGCCGATCGCGTCATCGTCTTCGACGGCCAGCCTGGTGTTGATGCTCATGCTAACAAGCCCGAGTCGCTGCTGACAGGATGCAACACCTTTTTGAAGAACCTCGATGTTACCTTCCGTCGCGACCCATCCAACTACCGACCCCGTATCAACAAGGCTAACAGTCAGCTGGACCAGGAGCAGAAGTTGAATGGCAACTACGTAAGTCTACATATAACCCCGGCATCGACTTGGTCAATGTCGCTTTCAGCTAACAACCGTACCATCACAGTTCTTCCTGGAGGAGGACAACAGCTCCTGAAACCCCGGGCGACCCGGAGCGTAACGGCCATAACAAGAACGGCCATCGTAATCATCGGCATACATCCGATCGTGATGCATCATCGAGACCCGGCGTTATAGGTGATCAAAAGCGGCGGGGAAAGGGCAAGCGTGGGGATGGTCGCGGAAACGGCGCCCATGGATCTCCGGGTCCCGACGACGGGGATGCCGCAGAGGACGGCGACGAGCCCGACGGCTAACACGGGCGACGGCAGTCTATCCCCTGTTTTATGCCTGGTCCTGTGGAGGTAAAACGGAGCACAGCCATTCCGGGGAAGATGTCTCCTAAAGACGCGTTTCTGATAACGCTCGGGCACTACTGCTTCGACCCCTTCGGAATCGAAGTAGAGAAACGGTCCTAGGAGGGCATCCGGCGAGCTTTCATCTCCGCAGATTGAGGGGCGAACGGGTCAAGCGGGTGACTGCCGTCAGTCGTATTTATCGTAGTACAACCGTACCGCGCCAGACAATAGCCAGAATCTGGGTACATAGGAGCAAGTCGACTACATAGACTAGGAGAGCTGCTCACGTGACTTTGAGAAGTTGAAGGTTGCTGGGAACATAAAGGAATATGCATTAGTCAACCGCCCGTACTTCCGTATCAAATCACGTGGAAAAAAATGGAAAGCACACTAGTATTATTACCACTATTCTACGATTCAGCTTTGGTAAAGCAAGCAGGCTGTGGGGAGATATAGCCGAAGCAGCCGGCGTTTCTCGTAGGCCCCTCGTCAAACCCGATGCTTGGAACCTGTGATCCCGCTTTCGCAGCTCTTCCGGTTTACCACCGTCTTTTTCAGTTATAAGACAGAAACAAGCAAGCTGGCCCCTTAACGGGAGCGTAAGAAAACCCTCAGAAAAAGAAAAAGGAAAGACCTAGTCGGCACCGACCCGGCTGAGCACCGACCCGAGCAGGCTAGCGAAGAGGACGACGTACTAGTTCATGCGAAAGAGACGCGACGGCGGAGATGTTGATGTCGTGCGGGTTAGGTGGACGGGTTGCCCTCCGTAGGCGCGTCCACCGAGTCGCCAAACTCGTTCTGAACGCGCACGAGGTAGGCGGCCGCGATGACGATGAGCGATAGGAAAAAAAGATAAAATATCCGTCTTATCAAGAATCCGAGCCTGAGATCAAACCCATAGCACCTAAGCGAGACAGCGAGTGGTGGTGCGTATCGAGAGACGTACTTTAGTTGACATATTCTACATGCTCGGCAAGACGACCTTGGATATCGGCTATTGCTTAGTCCGGGGAGGGGAAATAAGAGGGGGAAGAATATATAGTACGGAGGTGGCAGACGGCGCACCAATCAGGGTCCGGCTCCCATCTTGATGGAAGGGACGCGTCTACTAGTCCCCCCTGAGTTTACATGCGTTGGCCCTGCGACTTCTACGGCGGTGGACACTGCTGCCTCGATAGCTAGTACTTCTAGGCCAGCCACCTTGGTATGCCGTTGTAGCTACGTGGTGCTGTGGGCGCCGACGGAGGGTGGCGAGCCTCGATGTTTCTAATCTTCTTCGATCTCACCCTCCTCGCTGCCGGAGTGAACGCCCGGGTCCTCCTTGGCCGGGGGCTGCGGCTGCGGCGGTTGGACTGCTGGCGGTGTCCTAGTCTTGTGACGTCCATCACGGTGGGGGGAGCGCTCACGCGGTGTTCTCTCTCTCTTGAGTCTCTGCGTCTCGTGAGTCAGTGACAAAATCTCCAAAGGTTGACAGTACTGTGGACCGGAGATGTAGCATTACCTTTGAATCTCTAGAATCCCGGCGATCTAACTCCTCCTCTTCCTCTACCCTGCGACGTCGAGAGGAGGTGGGACGCTCGTCCCCGTAGGGCAGTTCCTCGACGGGGCCCCTCTCCACTCGGCGGCGGTAGGACCTCTCGCGCTCTTCCTCGCGGTCCCGCCTCTCTCGATCGTAATGGCTTGGCGGATCGTCGCGTCGAGACCGGGGTCGGTAATCCCTATCCCGATCTCGGTCACGGTCCCGCTCCCGTTCACGGTCTCGGTCTCGCTCTCGATCCCGTTCTCGGTCACGATCGCGATCGCGCTCCCGGATGTCACGATCACGGTACGAGTCCGAAGGTCGACGGTCAGACAATAAGCTTTCGGCCATGCTGGACTTACGATAATTCTTCTCGCGTTCCGCGATAGCCTTACGGCGATCCGCCTCGTAAGCATCGGGCTCTGGGGTGCGACTGTGGCGTGGTGGGCGCGCCCGTTCACTGCGGTGAGATCGATCTCCTCTGTCTCTGTCTCGATACGTACCGCGGTCAGGGGATCGTTCGCGGCGCCTATGACGATCCCTGTCTTCGTCCTCGCGTTCTTTCACACGCCGCAGTACCTTCTCGAAGGCGCCACGGCGGGCTTCCTCGGAGTGGACGGCCTGGAATTCGGGAGCGCGGACAAGGCGCGGTCTGACCTTTTCCCAGGTGTCATCGACCACAAGAGGAGGGTCCAGATGTTTGATGTAGGAGCGCAGATCATCAATGGCTCTCCTTTGCTGGCGCTCCGAATGCTTGTCCTCGTCGGAACGCTTGGACTTCCTTTCTTGGAGCTAGGAACGAATTAGTAAGCTACGACGGTGTATAGTACTAGCTCGGGACGTACCCGCTCAAATATGAGGGTGAGTATATCGCGATCAATGTTAGCAGTTCGTCGATCATTCTTGAGGACTGAGGTAAAATCATCAAAAGTTGTCTTGGGGGTAAACTCAAAGCGATTGTCCTGCCGATGATATCAGTTGATGTTCTAATGTTTGATGGGAAGCATGCGATGTGACTTACGTCCATAACATCCAATATGTCGTTCCTCGTTCCGCGCAAGGCGCGCTCCTCCTCTTCGACAACGTCCCAAAACAAGTCAAGGGGACTGGAGCCGCCTTGGCCGCAGATGTTTCTGAATCGCTCGTCATTCTCAATTGACGGGAAGATCTGCTTCCACTTAGTACCAGCCTTGATCTTCCCAGCTCTCCGCAGTTCTTGGAGCAGATCGACAAAGGCGTCGCGGTGCTTACGCTCAGCCCGCAGCCTCTTATTCTTCTGTCGCTGGCGGGTCTCGTTGAAAGAGCGCTCTAGAGACTTGATGTGGTTTTGAAAGGCAGTGAGAATGTCAAAGTTCGTGAGAGTCTTATATTTCTCCTCGTTCTGGAAAGGGGCAGTTGCTTTCAGAATACCTTGAGCTTCAGACCAGCGGGTATAAGGCTCCAGCTCGAGCTTGGGGAGCAACTCGATGAGCCCATCCATGGCGCTCTTTCGAAGATTCGCTTGGTTCTCGACATGGGCCTTCTTCAGCTCGACGATGTAATCCTCAAATAGTTGACGTCGCTCCTCCTCGTCGTTGGTGGAGCGGAAGATGGTCTCCCGTTCGATCATGGGACGCGCGGTCTTCCAGCGCGTGTAATACTTGATCTCGGGGTGGCTCTTCAGCATAGTGGCAAAGTCAGCTCGCAACTTTGCCAGTCTCTCCTTTTGCTTTTCCTTATCTTGAACAATCATATCCTGACAGTACTGCTCGAAAGCGGCCTTTCTATCCTTGGGATCTTTGATGGCGCGATACTGGGGGTCTTTGATGGTAGCGCGCATGGCCTGCTCCCAGGACCAATCGGGCTGGACGCCGCTGCGGCGAAGCAACTTGGTGAAGGCGGCGTGGGCTTCTTCGGGGGTTGCGTATTCGGGTTCATTGGTGGCGGGCACAAAGGCCTGGGCGCGAGGGTCGTTACCGTAGGTCAATTGACGGGATTCGGGGAAGACTTCTCGTTGATCGCGATGCTGGTCATATCCCGAACCCTGATAGCCGCCTCTATCACCGCCAGGAGTATACGGCGTGTGAGGACTGTCACAGTTAGTACTGAGACAGGCAATTTGTGCATGGTATAACTTACGCTGGTGTCGAGGGAATACTATCTTCCCGGCCGAGCGCCTTCCTGTAGACCTCGGGCATCTCCCAGGAGCTCTGCTTGGTTTCTGTATTGTACCAATACTTGCGACCGCCCTCGGCCGTATACTCCTTCCATGGCTGATTGGCAAGGGCGCGTTCGGCGGGACTCATGAGCTCCTCCGGTTTGGTCCATTGAGTGGCCTTAGTGATGGAATTGTAATAGTAAACGCGTCCGTCGGGACTCTTGTACTCCTGCCAAGGGTTTGGCTGGCCATAGTGGCCATTTGCCCCATTCATCATGGCGAAGAGCGGTGGTGCCGGTGCTGGCCCGGAGATGGAAGGAAATTTCAGAAAGGAGAGGCGTTGTCTGCTAATTTGCGTTTTTGGCGCAGGTTAAGAGATGAGGAAGGTTTGGTTTGCCTTCAGTATTAAGAGGAGGCTGAAAATTAGCGTTGGGTTGTGATTCCTACGTGGTAGCCACGAAGTACCCAGGTACCAGTGAAAAGAACTTGTAAAAAAGGCATCAGCCACGATGTCCCACTCGTAATGTGGCTGGAAATCCCCCTCCTAGCTCTACATAGTTACTTACATACAGTAGTAACTAGTAACTCTAACTCTACTGTATGTAGCGCTAGATACTCTAGAATGGAAGTGGACGTCCATCTTTCAATCCCAGTCCCATGCACTCCGTAATTCTCAGTTGGTGTAATTCCTGACTTTGCGCAGACAGGGCCAACAGGTCGCGTCTATGCCTAGATGCTGCGTGACTAGTAACGATTACAATCTACACGGTTTCCTTCCCAAGTCCCCCATCTGTCCAGCCCTTAGTATCAACGGGAAAATAATGGAGGAGGATGCAAAGCTGGACTTGGTCGACAGCTCAAACCTCACCTATTTCATACCCCAAGCTACCAACTTTCGACTAGAAGACGAGTTAAAAGACGTCAAAGAGTCACACGAAGATGTATTTAAATCAATAGAACGCCGGGAGTCCCTGTTTTTCGGTAGGCACATATCTTCATTGCCTTGAAGTCCACTTTTCTCACCGTACTCATTCCTAGAAACCCAGATGAATCCGTCGACGTCTACCTCGTTCTACGAACACCTCATGTCCAGGATGATACTCTTAGGTCTTCTTTGGACAGAATAGTCATACATCTCGAGGCTCAGATAATAAACGGCGGTAGCCCCGAGCGCGACCACCCGCCGAGTTCGGAAGTCATATACTCGGGTGCCGTTGACGAGTCGGAGGATCCCTTTATAGTGGCCGACGAACCGGCCGAAAGCAGCCATGACGAAAGATTCATATATGCTGTTTGGAAACTGCCAGTATTCCTCGGGAGACCCAGGATAAGATTACAGAGCCCCTCAGCCGTATTCACCGCCACCGCAAGTCTGAAGCCCGCGGATGCGTCGGTCGCATCGAGCGGACTTCGAGATGGCTATATGCAAAGTGGTATGCCGTCTGGACTTAATCTGCTCGAGGCATTCGGCAATGACCCTGTCCTAAATGGTGTTAAACCTCACCTATCCGCGCTGCGTGTCTCGTGCGTGGCCCCAGTCACGCACCAGGCCAAGGATCTCCTACGGCCCATCAAATCGCTACCGAAGCTATCTCACCGCATCTACCCAGCCGCACACTCGCGCATACGCTTTTCGCGCCCGAACACGTCAACTAGCAGCGCCGCCATAATAGCCGTGCTTGAGATCGACTTCACACCGTTCTCCGAGTGCGAGATCATGCTGGACACCGTTAAGCTTTCAGTACGCGAGGGCGTAGTCAACGACCTGACCCACGAAGCAGGGCTGACCCTGCCACTGTCCTGCGTGGCGCATGACCACGTCACGTTCCTCTACCGCATCGCGCCGGCTGAGGAGGACATAATATCGAGATACCCCGCACGCGAACTCGACATCTCTATCGGGGCAGTGGCGCTCGTACAGCCTAGCGTCTGCGAGCCCCGCCTCAGCATGGCCTGGACGGCCACCGTTGACCTCACGATGCCCCTGAACCCGGGCTACGGCCCCGCGCTGCAGCCCATCCAGCGTTCCCACCGCCCGAGCCAGCTCTCCATCGGCGGTAGCGACAATACCGCCTCGCTAACCGCGCCGGTCGTTGCGCGTCCGGACTCCCTACCCTCCCTAGAGGCGGCTGCCACGATGCGCTCCACGGAGACGTCTCTCCCGGACCTCGGCCTCACCGTAACCGTCTCGGCTCCTCCGGCGACGCAAAAGATCTATCCCGGCGACGTCTTCGCGTGGAACGTGTTCGTCGTCAACCGCGCGCCCGCCGCGTCCGCCACGCCCACGGCGCCGAGGAAGCTCGCGCTAGTCCCCATCCCGCGACGGCGCCGCGCCGAGACGCGCGTCAACAGGCCGCCGTCCGTGTCCTCCTCCGGGGCTCCTCGTCCCTATTCTCTCAACCCCCCTGCCGACGCATACGGGCATGGGCACACCAAGAGGGCGTCGCAGCAACAGCAACATCAGCCGCCGCCGCTGCCGCCCAACAAAGACCGCAGCGTCGCGGACGCCGTGCTCGACGAGACGGTGGTGCACGCGATGCAGCGCTGCAGCGTGCTGGACGACGCGCCCCTCGCCTCGCTGAGCGCCGACGCGCGCGCCGGCCCACTCGCGCCCGGCGCCTGCCATGCCGTCGAGCTCCGGTTTCTGGCCCTGCGCGCCGGTATCCACGCCGTCGAGGCCGTCCGCGTCGTCGACCTCGGCAGCAATGAGCACGTAGATATCAGGGAGTTGCCGCTGGTCGTGGTGGAGAGTCGGTAGGGAGCGGGGCTGAGAGGTGGATAAGCGGATAGGGGGTGAGGGAGGGAGGGGATAAATGAGCCCCCTCAGGTGACTAATGTGTAGCGCTATAGAAATAATTCATTTGTTCCCGGCAAGAACGGGCATAGCCGTCAGGCATTCCATCTATTACTGATTCTGCTCGACCCCGTGGATGCCGAGACCGGTACAGAGCTGTCGGGGATGATTCGAATGTTGCTTGCACGTATAGTATCTTATTTTGGGGACTTCCGACTAGAGAATTAACCACGATTACAGGTATAGTATCCTCGGCGGCGGCTTTGAAAGCTCTTAAGTAGCGCTTCGTATTCGCATTATGTCCCCTGACAAATGGTCAACAGCGAGCGGTAGGGAGTAGGTGCGGCGACAACTCCCCCGCCTCGGCGCGCACGCCGTCATGCCTCGGGTCGGACCTGAGGTTCCCGTCTCAGGAGTACAGCCCTGGAGGTAAGGTAGGCGGCTTGTGCTCTGGGAGGATGGATAGACGCCTCGGGGGAGAGAGGAAGACGCCTCAGGTGGAAGCAAACACCTGGGACCCGACCCTACGCTATAAATCACAATAAGAGCCCAACAACCAGAATCAAAATCGACAAGTGTCCTGGTCTACCTACCCGGTTAGCTGTGGTGCAGTGTTGGGACGCTGGCTTTGTTATCAAGTCGAGGATACCATCACGGGAAGACGTCGGGTAACCCTGACTTATGGCGCCAGAGTTGGATTTGCGACACCGGCATTTTTCCTTTTGCTTTTTTTGCTCCCCTTTGGGGCTTCTTCTTCTTCTATCTTTGTTTCTTTTTTCCCTCCTCCTTTCTCCCTCCCCCCTGCCCCCCTCCACCGTCCTTCGTGCAGGAACGAAGTCGGCCTACTGTAGAGGGATAGGAAGGGAATAGCGGGTGAGCGCGCAGCATTGCCTACTTGCTACGGCGATGAATGTGACCGTGCTCGTTCGGGCGCGCGTTCGTTGCAGCACCGGCGCTGGGTACCGGAGTGTATGTAACAAGCTCACTCTGATCTTTACCACGTCTTCGTCCTCCCTCCCTAACACGCTGCTTGCTACACGTGGACTGAGCAACGGAAGGTCCGCGCATGGAATCCCTCGTGAGCACTAACCCGGGGAATGGCTGGAGGCATTTACCGGATACAGTGGGCTGACTCGTTCTACTTAACTGTTGAGTTGGTGAAAAGCAGTCTTTACATACTGAGCGATACCGCATCGACCGCTTCTGAATAAACCGAAAAATACTCAATTGATGCGTCTCACTCGATATTTTTGCTCCTATTTCATTCTCTCCGTATAGGGGACTACTTATTTATCTCCCACCACTTCACATGCTGCTAGTGGGCTCAGGCGTTTCGTTTCCCATACGAAGCGACCAGGCACGGTTGCTGCCAGGACGCAGCCCACTCCTCCTACCCCCTTTTCTCTCGATGCCTAAGCGTCCGGTAACGACCATGACAGGAAAGGCTCAGCTACCTGCCCAGCGTCTCTGTACCCCGACCTCCTCCTCCACAGAACTGTCCTGACATCGTGCGGCTCTTCACAGTCTAGCTGGAACCTCGGTGGAAGTCGAATCGCGGATTAAGGGGGAACCTCCGCCGGCGTAAAATTCTGTCCTATACAAGTGAAGCTAAATATACTTACGCGTGCCTACTTCGTATACCCACAGCGCTTCTCGACCTATCACAGTAGTATTGGACTTGTTCCCGCAACGTCGACCCTATGAAGTCCGTTATTGGCACCTAGTGTTCAAATAGTCGCCCTTGTGCATGGCGGTATACACTCATCCTGGACGAGGCTTTACAGTACAGAAGTTACAGCCTCTTAAAGTCCGTTGGATCCCTTACCTTGCACTCTCTCTTACCGAAATTACACGAAGTCTAAGAGGTAGGCGGTTCCATAAGCATACGTTTGATATCTAGTAAGGATTATATGGACCTCCAATACGCCATCCGTTTTCATGAATACCCCCAACTCCCGCGGAACAAGACAACGAACGACGAATCAACAACTTCATCCATTCCTGGATGTAATCACTGCTCCATGGCATCGTCCTTTTCGGCACCCTCGTCATCGCCCCACAGGCCCTCGAGCTTGAACTCCTTGGCCCACTCCGTCACGATCTCCTTCTGGTCTGGTATCGCGCCGCTCTGGGCATCGGCCGTCTTGGTGGCCGCCGCCGCCGCGCCGCCGTCGACGGCGACCGGCAGGACGGGGGCGTCGACCCAGCCCTGGATGCGGCCGTCGCGCCAGTCGGTGATGACGGTCATGGCGGCGGCAGGAAGGTTGGGGACGCCGCCGCGGCCGAGGCGGCCGCGCTTGCGCGCGACCTGGACGAGGAAGTCGGTCGTGGGGTCGCCGTTGGCGTTCGGCACCAGCGGCGGCAGGTCGTAGACGTTCATGAGCTTCTGCAGCAGCTCGGGCGACGCCGACAGCCGCCTGAGCAGCAGCGAGACGGCCGGCAGGGGGTCGTCGATCTGCTTCGGCGGCACGGCGTTGAGCAGCACGAGGTGTGCGTGCGCCTCGATGGCCTTCTTCTTCTTGTTCCTGCTCGTCGACTCGTCGCCGTCAGACGCAGAGGGGAAGACGATGCCGGGCGAGTCGAGCAGAGTCAGCTGTTTGTCGATCTTGACGGCGCGAATGCTGGTAGTGACCCCAGCTTCGGCGCCGGCGGGGCAGGCTGCGGCGCCTCGGCCGCCGAGCCGCGAAAGCAGCGCGTTAATAACGGACGATTTCCCGACGTTGGGATAGCCGATGACGCCGACGGATATGGGTCGCTTGAGCTGCTTCGAAGCGGCAAAAGATTTGAGGGATTTGAACAGGGCTGCGGACGTGCTCTGGACAGTAATATCGCGATGGTTGAAGGTCTGCGCGTTCGGTGCGGGATTGGATGCGCGCAGGGGTAGGGCAGGGAAGTATCTTCGTAGATGGGTGAGCCAGCGCTTGAGTACCGGGGGCGGGATCAGATCGACTTTGTTCAGAACCAACATCAGTCTCTTCCCTCCGCTCGCAGCAGCCATGACCATTCGCTCGACTTCTCTTGACCTAGTGCCTTCAGGGTCGCGAGCATCGAGGACGTAAAGGACGACGTCGGCCTGATCGACCACTTGCTTGAACACCTTGTCATAGGCTTTTCTTGAAGACATAGTGCCGGGCAGCTCTGCACCTCCTTCTTCAAGATCCATATCATCGTCGTCGGACGACTCGCCGTCTTCATCCATGTCATCCCCGCTCTGTAGTTCCCGGTCGTACTTCTCAGCCGCCGCTCTCGCGGACGCGATGAGGGCGGCCATCGGGTTTGACTCGTCCACGCCGTCCTCATCCATCATGTCATCACCGCTCTCGCCGAGGCCTTCAAGGCCGGCACCTTCCGCACCCTCGACGGTCTCCTCGGCATCCTGGTCTTCTCTGTCGCCGGTCTTCGCAGCCTTGGCCAGCTCTCTCCGGCGCTGCTGTTCCTCCTGCTTCCTTCGGCGGCCCTCCTCAATCTCGTGCAGGATCTTCTCCTTATAAGGGAACAGATTCGGGATGCCCGGATCCTTCTTTAACTTGGATTTCCATTGCGGGTTCTTCTTAGCTTCCTTCTTGGCTTTGCGCTGCTTTGCCGCCGAGGCCTTCTCGATCTTGTGCTTTAACCGGACGGGAGTCCGTTTGGACTTGGGCTCTGCAATTGGACTTGTTAGTCAGTTAATAAATACTCAATGGCGGAGAGAAAAACGCACTCTTAGGTTTCGTGATATTGCTGGCCATTGCGATTCCCTGGTGAAAACTCGAAGTTGGTAGAAATTACCCAGCCAAGCATGTCGAGCCTTCCAATCTACTAACTAGTCTTGACTTGCCGCATGAAATCTTTCAACCTTAACAAAAATTCCAGTTCTGCCACTACTCACCGCTATTACTGCCCCGCTAAAAAGTGTGAAGGAACCCCCCCTTTCCCCCCACAGACCCCGCGGCGCCCTACTTGGATGGCTAAGTTCGCCTAAAACGGGACCCGAAAAGTTAAAAAGCCCCGTAGCTTCAGCGGGTTTGATCGCCCACGAGGGGGCGGTTCGGCCGCTGGCGCCACCACGATAGCCTCTGGACGCTTCCACGGCGGAATTCCCTAAATAGGCCAACACCGCCGGCCGAACCAGATGTCGTCTCTTGACTACACACACCTAATTTTCTAGTCTTCAGTTGTTATAGATATTTATAGACATTTCACCGTAGACGGTTTATATCGCTTGCCTCTCACTATCACATTACTATTGTCTACGACACATATACTGAATATCACGTAAATCTTCTTTGGCTCATCGTCGCAAAAATGTCTTACACGGCGCCTCCGCAGACGCTGAAATTCAGCGGGTTACTGTTCGACATGGACGGAACGATAATAGATTCCACGGCGGCCATCGTCAAGCATTGGCATACGTAAGTTGTCACGCACTCAAAAGGGCTCCAAACCCCCTACAACTCACACGCAAAAATCAGGGTGGGAAAGGAGATTGGCACGGATCCGGAGGTCATTCTCCAAACCTCCCACGGCCGCAGGAGTATCGACACGCTGAGACTGCTCTGCCCTGAGAAGGCGAACTGGGAATGTGAGTACCGATATATAGGGGTAAGGGATGGTTGAAGGTGATTCTGCCCGCGGCCGCCCCCTTCCCCCTTCCCTGTTCCCCCGCTACACCCCACACCCCCCCTTGCTTCGTTTGAAAGTGGCAGCGCTGAAACCGTCACGTCCCCCTTTTACAGATATCAGACACATGGAAGGGCTGCTGCCCAAACTGCACGGGGGGGACGCCATCGAGATCCCCGGCGCGCGGGCGCTGTTGGACGACCTGATCACGGCGGGGGCGCCATGGGCCATCGTGACGTCGGGCACCGTGCCGCTGGTGACAGGCTGGCTGGACGTGCTGAAGCTGCCGCACCCGGCCGTCCTCGTGACGGCCGAGTCGGTCGAGAACGGCAAGCCGGACCCCGCGTGCTACAACCTGGGGCGGACGAAGCTAGGGCTTGAGGGCGTCGCCGGCGACGTGCTGGTTCTCGAGGACAGTCCCGCGGGCATCAAGGCTGGGAAGGCTGCCGGCTGCAAGGTGCTGGGCCTTGTCACGAGTCACACTGCCGAGCAGGTTGTGGCCGCGGGCCCGGACTGGGTGGTGCGCGACCTTTCGTCCGTCAGGATGGTCCAGTGCGACGGCAACTCCGTGATGCTGCAGATCTCGGACGCCCTGGTCTCGTAATGCCCGCCCAGGGCGACGCAGGAGCAGAAGAGATACCTACGAAATACCTACCTAGGATCATCACTACCGACCGACCTACCTACCATGGTACCCTTGCCTACTTTTTAGCGTATCTAGGTAGGTAATGTGACCCAGAGACAAGGGAGGTATGCAAAGCGACCGAACGGTGATGTCACCCCCGCACCGAAATTGAACGGCGAAGAGACGGGAGAAAAGGAAAGAAAGCAAAGAAAATAGGAGAAATAACTAATAGTCTCACATGACACCAACGCGACGCAACGCATGGGGCGCCCGCAGTCTGAGCTGCTCGACTCGCACCGGGAGGAGGGGACCTTCCCTTCTCACATCGCACACGCGCTCGTATGGGGAGATTTGGACAGCGGGATAGTCGCAGACAACACGGGGTTTGAGGGCAGTACCTGTGCGACGGCCCTTTTTTTTCGCATTTCGGCATCGCCACCACCAGCAGGCATTCATCGACTAGGACTGGGTACTGAGGTTTGGGGGTGGTTGTGGAGCCGGCATGAATCCTTCCGGACGGGAAACCCCCACTGCTGGCGTTATGATAGATCATAGGTAGGCTACCTAGCTGCTACCTACTTAGATAGAATGCAGATAGAGCTTAGATAGAAATTATCGTTTCTCTGCAAGCCCCGATATTCGATGTGGCGGTATTCGATTCGCAGTGGGCGGTCGCCGCCGGCGTTAATCATACAAGTATTTGGCCGAGCTCGGGCAAATATGGTCGATTGAGCTGGGAGTTTGGGCAAAAGCGGTGACGGCACCTATGGGCTAGTGTGGGATAATACAGGAGATAGCATTGCTGGCGATGACTATGATGACGATAATAGCGTAAATACCAGCGCTTCGAGAACCTTGGCAAGGCTGGCAAGTTGATTGGTAGACAATCACGATATTACTAGACCAGGGCCGACGTACGAACGAACGAATGGGAACGGTTTTCTTTGAGAGAAAAAGCCCCCCAGAGTTGGGTATTCGGACCGCTGGCTTGGATCTGCTCCTCAGTCCATTTGAACGTCGCGTCTACGTATAATGAGATCTTGCAGATGGACTGGGCTATTCCCCGGAATTTCCCCCAGAGTTGTGTGCCATGCAGGTACATATTGACGTACAGTCTTAATAGGGGTACATTATTACTTAGCAACTCTGAGAGTTCGGGGGGGGGGCCGGGGTTTCTCTTCGCAAGGGGATCCTTGAGATCTTCCTTCACCGGCGCCGCGCCTAGTATGGCTTGTCTTCCTTCCTCTGTTATTAACCCACGAGGTCAAAACGCGGCATGACGAGCATGAACGCCCACGTCCGTTGCAGTCGCCCACATACCAAAGATAGGAATTATTTTTAAGATAGAATACTCACCGGCTCTATCTCAGCTATTTGGCTAGGGATTTTCGCCCTGCGTAATTTTTGGTTATGAAGCTCCTGGATTGCTGGTAACTCCTCCCCCACTCTGTCTGTCTGTCACGAGCCGCTGTCAATCTCCCTGAGATTAGGTAGCATCGATATCACATGCAGTAGTGGAGAGATGGCAGCCCCCTAATGCTTGCCGCCGGAAAATTGGGAATATCTTAGTTAATCATCGGTGGTGATTTTCGGGCAGAGTTTTCTCCCTTTTGGGTCGCAAAAGCAAGGAGCTCTTTCTCTATCGCACGCTGCGCTGATCTTACGTGCTTTTGAGCTGGCCTTGTTACAATAGGTAATTCAGAGACCTCAATTCGGACCGGGTTTTGTCGCAGATCTCGCTGCCCGGTGGCATCTCGTGCAGCCACAAATAACGGGGAGAATGCAGATCCATACGATACGATGTATGCCCCGCATATACTACCTAGGTACTATATTAGCTCTTTGGAAAAGAACAGGCGTGCCATCCATTCGCGATCGCCGTGGGGATGTTCCACAAATCATCTTTGGACAACCCGAGGCCAAGAGCCTGTCAAGATCCCCTCGGGGAAGGTACCCGCACGGTAGGGACGGGACCACCCTTATCAACCATTCCCGTGTCGACGTCTTCGCCAATGCCCTATGATCGAAGCTAGAGTTTACGATGATGATGGGATTGGGGTTTTCGGCCAATACGCTTGTTCCCCCATGCTGGATGCGCAATACCGCCATTTGGCCGTATTTGGCCGTATGTACATGATGAGTAGGCGGATTGTACATCCGCAATCCGGGCCTAGGAGGTATCAACTGTCTCGTGTTCCGTCCTGTGAGCAACCGGACTCATATTACGCTACGTATCTTCGTGCCTCACAGGAGAGGCATCACGAAGTTCCGTTCTTAGAAACTTTCTCCCAAAGCCGCGGATCTGGCTTGACTTGGCTCTGCGAAGCGTTGAGCAGGGCGAAAAGAATTCAAACAGCAGAGACAGATAAGCGCGGCCGGTTGGGATAGTCGCAGGAGCTGTATTTGCTGGTACGTACGCACGTACAAGTGGGAGTGAAGAGGTACCTACCGATTTGGCGCAGGCCTAGCGGACCCAGAGTCCACTTAAAGTACCGACGGGGGATGACCACCTTGAAGGCCTGGTTGGTTGCAGTGTCCCTATCGGGGAAAAGAAACATGGGGCACGCGTCTATATCCAGGGTCTAGAAGGCAACTGGGAAAAGCGTGGAAGGGTGTAGCTAGGGCGCCAAGAAGGACCTCCGGGGTTTACAAATTATTTCAGGTCGGCGACCTGAGTAACCAAACTAACCATGAAGCCCGAAACGCCGCCTCACTCCAGGTAACGATCTTCCAAGACCCAGCGATGCAGGGAACAGAGCCGGCACTGCTGAAATGCGAGATGCGCTGTACAAACCGTATTCAGGTGAGCCATAGACATCGTGGAAACATGCTCTCGCGGCTGCAATTGGCCAGTTCCCAGATACGGTAGTCCGCACAGTGCACCTGGTAACAACAGGGGTGGGCTGCATGTCAAATGGTAAACCTTGCTCTGAAATTTTCCCGCGCTCAGGAATGTTCCGCATCGCGGATAGGAGCAAAGGTCTTGACATGAGCGAAGCGGATATGGCGAATAGATCGTGCCTCCAACAGGGTGACGCGTATGTGCAAGTGGACAGGTTAAGTGGTGGTTAGTGGTGGCGCTCAGGCCAAAGCAACAAGCGCCCCTTTAGAGAGATGAACGAGTCTGACTGTCAAGAGGCTCATCGTATCCCTTTCCGGCCACGAACTAAACCGATTGTGCTACAGATCCGCGCTCCAGAAGCATGCTGTGCAAACTAAGAGTAATGAGAAAAGTGTAGAAAAAAAACTAAAACGATGGTTGACAAAGGGCCGCGGTGTTGGGGACCTAAACCCATCTGCCATCTTGAGGAATGAACCGAAAACTCCCGTTAAACGGTGGATGCAAAAGCTACAAAAAGGATCCACCTAGGGTATACCAGTGAGCGTTAGGAGGCACTTTCACCGTATGGGGGGTAGACTCACGATGAGACGATCTAGCTACCGCCTGATTCCTAGCAGTTGCCCCATTCTTCCAAGTCACCCGGGAGCCCTTTCGTACGTTGCACGTACGCACTGCTTAGAAGGTTTCTGTTTCTCGGGGGATAAAAAGAAGCCGTTACCAACAGATTCCACTTTTCCATGAGGAACCCACAACTATGCGCACCCACTCAGATAGGGAATGTGCTAAACCCCCCGAGTCATTGATAGTGAGCTCTTATCACGAGTTTGTCCTGCCGGACGTATCACATTATTCAAGATTGCATAGAGCGTGCTCACGGCATGGATATCCTCTTCAAATACTTCCGCGGTGACTCTGCGCTTATTCCATGCCCCTCCTTCGAAAACGGGATGCCGGCGACCTAAAGGGTGAATGCCGAGGGTTCTGGAAGCGCAGTGCATAGTGGCAGAACGGCTAGAGCGGCGCCTCGACATAACCGTCGCCCGGCGGATGGTGTCCGGTTGGTTGTATGTATATAATGCGGCTCAGGTGTGGCCCCTTGAATACCGGCGCCCGCTCGTTCTCGTTCTCATACGGGGAACGAAAGGGGTTGCGGGAGATAAGATCATCACAAACCGCTTAGAAATATCCGTGTCGGCTCTGCCTATCTCACGTCATGGACGGTAGGGAACTGAGACCGGCCGGCCAGCCAGGGTGGTATCCTCGTCCCGTCCCTTCCTCACGGACGACACCTATTGTGGGTAACCAAGGTAGGAGTCACATTGCACAGGCATTTCTGCTTGTCTGTACGTAGTTGCGAGTCTGTAAGAGAGAGGGAAACGAGGGGGTGATTCGTGTGTTCCAGGACGTGGGCGGAGTGAGTGGAGAAAATTCGGATTACTGCCGTGACGAAAAACGCGAACGCAAGATGAGAGTTCAAGAAGGTACTTCAAGATACTTTAAGGAGGGATCCATATGTCCCCCCGGTCGTTTAACAGCCTTTCCGTTTTGGTGGCTGGCTTATTACCTAGCGCTACAAGGGTATTACACGAGCCCTGTTCCACGTGGCCGCTCGGACCACCTAATCAAAAACCCCTGTTCCCCAAAGGTTCGGACGAAAAACAACCTCACGAAAAGATTGCAACCGTGTTAAACTCTCCGGCCCGTCTGTATGTATGTGGATGTCTTGTGAGAAAAGGGGGATTTCGTGCAAAATGTATACTTTCGACAGCATATCGCCTACCTAGGTGTTACTATCTTAACATCGCTAGGGAGTAGAGAACCAAGAAAGACACATTCAGGTGGAGCCTTACCCTACACGAGGTCTACATAGTAATACGCTGTAGAAGACGGCAGATAGCCCCCCGCGGCGGCGTGGACAAGGCATCCTGCTTCCGGCAATATAAGTAGCAGCCTGTGCATGGCGAATTTTTACGCTCTCTATGAAGCCGCACATTCCAAATTTGAGGGTACATATTTCTAGCAACTCGTAGGCGATCCAGAATTATGACCGGAAGATTAATGGTGGCATGGGGCAGCACGAACTTTTGTATGGTCGCAACGATCACACCTCAGAAGGTCTAGGCGTTGTGGCTCTGCCGATGAGGTACACCACCATGCTGCAATCCCTATCGCCGCACGTACGGGCGATGGGGGCCAGCTCAACACAGAAGTGGGTGCTGTTTGAAGGTCAACTCCAAGCCTATCATGCGGCGGAGATTCACTCCTCCAGGTTTGGTTCACAGTCACCATTGTCATGATACCGTGTATACGCCCTAAACTATTATCTGTGTCCCGACCGCCTTGATTGAAGACAGAATGCAGGGGCCGTGGCTATTGTTGTAGTGCCCGTCCGCCGTTGTGGTATTCGGAGCTGACGCCTGAGTGTCAACTTTTAGCGTGGCCATGGGCATCGGAGGATAGTCCCTGAAATGGATGGGGCTCTAGCAGCAAACTAATAATACCCTAATACATATGTGGGCGACATTGGTCGTCGGTCGCAGAGGGAAGCTGCCGCCGGAGGGGACGGTGACGCGATCGTGAGATGCCCCACGGCGTGTTGCAGTGGCCCGAGTAGCGTTGAGACTAGCCCCGTAGACGCCGGGGCCACGAAGAGCACTGCTCATCCAATATATTATATATACTATATAGTATAGAGCAGAGAGGCTTTTCCCTTCGGGCCCGAATACGTCCGTACGTCTACCAATGGAAATCAGAAAGCTCGCCAAGCAAACACAAACCGCTCGGTTCAGTCCTTGAGAATCGAAGCACTTCGCCTTTTTTTAGCTACTACCTCAGCTGTGAGAACTATCTTAGAGAAGATTAGCCTTCTCGCAGAGAAATGGGCCCTGCTTAGTGCGGTTGAGATACACGTACCTAAGGTAGCTGGAACCCTCAGCAGGTATGGTTTTCTGGTTGTAGGCAGCTGGAGGGATTAGCGCGTTCAGCAGCTAGAGACCTATATACGTGAATCGTTCGTTGCACTAGAGTAATAAGCGCCCCCATCTGTCTCTATCGCAGGCAGATACAATAGATTGTCGCCCATTTCCGCCGCGGTAATGAAAATCCACAGAGCCCTGGGGATGGGATGCCGCATTATCTGCGGACCCAAGTAGGTAGTAGGCGCTGGGAAGCAACACTAGAGTGCTTTTCAACCGATTCCCTGGCGAGGACAAGCTTGTTGTTGAGCTCCTCGTTCAGCGTACAAGCGCATCTCAAGGTCTACCCGATTCGGCCAAAGGATGACCTCGAACAAGTTTCGGTTTCCAAGGCCCACAGATCTCAAACAAGAAAACACTGCCAGGTGGTTTACAAACCCAACCCATAGGCATAAGGATTTTGCGGTTGATCCCGTAGTCAGCGATGCGGCTGTGGTCTAGCCGGATCGCAGGGGACAACCAGCACGTCGCATTCAGTCAACCTCGGAAAGGTGGTTACCCGGGAAATCTGGTGCCGAGTCGACAAATTCTCCCTGTTATTCTCATCGATTGTCATTGGCCGAAAACATGCCCCTGGAACTTGAGAAAAGAAAAGACACGGAAAAATACCAATCACCAATCAGGAGTCTCTTTGCAAGAACAGCGCATGCATTCGCTTTGAAAGTTTAGTACTATGTAGTATGTAAAGTTTGTTCGATATTGCTGCATGCCAGATTGTCGGGTCCCAGCGCTCTGGCACAACTTTTGTCGCTGTTGGCCAGCAATTAGGCCTGGAAGCGAAAGCCGAATAAAGTTTGCTAGGATTAGGTAAGGTTGGATCTAATGCAGCACTTTTCTAGGTTCCAGCATTCCTCGACCCAGGGACGCGGTACCGACTCCTTTTGGCATTAATGGGCCTGGCTATATTTGCACATCTTAAGAATACATTCACTTCACTTTACGACCGCTGTGATTCGAGAGAATGTCGGCGGGTGCAACCTGCGCGTTCCGTTTCTGGTACCCGGGTTCCAATAATATCCGGACAAGATACGGCCCTTACATAGCCGTCCTCATAGCCGAGCCAAGAGACAACCACAGGCGCTTGAAGCCATTCCAAGCGAGAAGACGTGGGGTAACAATTTCGACATCTGCTTATCCTGTGCGGCCTTAAGTCTATCGCTGAACGGGTCTCCGATATCCTTCAACAAAACAAAAGTCCCATGACGGTCTAGGTGTGATCGAAAATCAGCTTCAGCTCAATATTGTCGTTGACGCGAATCGCATCATACGATTGTTGTAATGCATTGTGAATATTCGACAATTCGTATTAATCAGCTTTGGGGGATTGCTCGTCAATGATAATAATTAATTTGTTGCTGCACGATTTGGACGCAGGCGGAGGCGATCTGGCTGCAGCGCGGTTGCGTGCACCAGTAAGCCGCGTTCAGCTTTTACCGACTCCTGACCACACCCGTAGATTTAGAGGTCGGAACAGACGCCAGGAATAGGAGCACCACCACTTGCGCTTGCAAGCTGCTCAAGTAGTGTAACACGCCGCGGCCCTCGCGCCCTTCTCGTTCAGCCGTAGTAGCACTGCCCGTCCAGCTAACGGTGCACGAACACGGCTAAGATCGAGCTAGGCGAGCTAGATTCCCAAGTAGGTAGCGATTACGCCTGTGCGAGTTCTGCATAAAAGTAGGTAGCTGAAAGCGCGCAGCCAAGAAATTTGCTGATATCAGGCGATTACAGGCTACAGCTGGAAGGCGACAAGGGTGGTGTCCGCGGAAGGGCTTTCCAGCCACCAAGACAAACGTGGGAACGCGGGTCGGCAGGACCATGAGACCTCGAAATAAACGGTTGGGATGATTCCTCTGGTCTAGACTCCAGAACCGAGCCATTATCGTATTGACATTAGACTGTGCGCTCCTTGACGAGCATGTTTTGGCGGTAACTCTCCTCGTGGAAAGATCCGCCACGGCTCGAGTGGTCGCCGGGGGAGGATCTCGAGAATACCAAATGGCTATCTAGCAAGGATCATATGTATCATCATGAATAAAATGCCCGTTCAGCATGCTGCCACGATGTAGGTACGATCTAAATATATGTAGGTGCCGCAATACGCTTATTACAATGGGGCGAGTCGTTGAACTTATGTAGGTTGTTTACGGTTGCATGCGGCTGGTTTCCTATTCGTATTCAGTGAGACGGCGTGTCGGGATATCTGATTGTAAAAGTTACTATCTCCAAATCCTCACCCAGTAGCTCTATATCATGATGCACCATACAAAAGCTAAGAAGGAGTGAAATTATCTTACGTAGCAGCAGGCACCAGAAAATCTTTCAAATTCTATGCCTACCAACTTCAAAGCTGAGATAGCTTTTCACACTTTATGACGACTGTCCAAAACACCGGTAAAAAGGTTCGCAAGGTCGACAAGTTCAGGCGCATGTAAGTTTCAGTTAGTGGTTGCAGACAACTAAAACTTAGCGCAGGTGGGGTTCCAGAAGGCTGCATATGGACAGATATAGATAGGCGGAACGGGTACCTACTGTGTATGCGAATAACTATAGCTTTACCACGGGGATCCCGCTACGGAGAACGTATTAGCGGTAGGGTGCGTTGCACAGGGAACACAATACATACCGTGTCCGATTGAGTATTGATATCGTTTAGAAGAGCACTGAATCCAGCGATCCTGCGTCCGCCTTATTGTGATGTCGTTTATGCTCTAGCTACATATGGATCTTCACGTTAGACTACGTACTAGGTGGCATACTACGCACTTAGACTCAGATCTAAGTGTGCAAGGTCCCGGGCGGGCGTCTTTTAGCGTGCAGCAATCCTATGTCGGTTTCAGGGGTAAGAGAGTCGAGCTGGTGAGGGCCGCAACGCTTTGGCGCCTAACCCCGCGGAAGTTGCCCCCTAACCTAGGTAGATAAAATCGTCGAGGGCTATAGGACAATGGACTCGGCTTGACTGGACTAGGCGGGGAAGAAGCCGTGCCGTCTTGCGGAGAACCTACAGAGAGAGGTTTTAGACATTGAAGCGTCTCTCCAGTTTCTTCAACAGTCCTAGTAGAACTCACAGACTCAACATTGATGTGCCGTCCATCACGAGGGCCATGATGCATGTTCATGGACCAAAGCAGAAGCACTAACTTGAGCCCAGCAGATTTAGAAGCCAACACTAGATGCGTACTGTTGGGTAAGGGAATTGTGCTCAGGTGCACCTTAGCCGTAGCATCAAATACCTCCAATACATCTGTATGCCGATCATCAGTTTAACAGACTGTCCAGCACAGTGTAATTCGCGGTAATCAAAAAGCTTGTAGCTGCCTTATTCACGTATTGGGTAGACGAGTATCTCAAGGTACCGACCTGTTCGCCCCGCCTAACTCGATGGGGATGACAGACTTTCCTTTTAAGTTGACCAACGAAAGCTGCACCCGCCGCGCATTCACAGACGAGGCCAAGCCTGTTGCGAACTGTAGCACCTCGAACGTGACTGACGAAAGATATTGATGTACTTTCAAAAGAAATCACTTGACTTTTTACTTCGTGAACAAGTAGTGGTTATTGCATAATGAATTGTGAAAATTGATAGGTTGGATAAGTAAAGGGAGAATAAGGTATAACAACGACTTGTTGCATTACCCCTTCTCATAACCTTCTTCCAATCGTTCCACCTCAATGCACTTCTCTTTTCTTCGGTGGCTCCTCCATACTCTTTTTCAATCGCGCCTTGCATTGATCTACCGTGACTATATGTGGACTGCTTTGGCTCCCTGCCTAACCAAGCAACACATTCTCCCCCCTCTCATCCATTCAGGTAAGCACCTCTTGGGGATTGTTCAGTTCAGGAAACCCACATTTCCCAATCGAAAAACATATGACGGCCCCTTGAGTCTTCAGCTACCTGCTCCCTGCTCCCTGATGACCCAGCATGGCCTGAAGCAGGGATGGACCGCTGCTGGGTTTAGCTCGATCCACCTCGCCAAGAGGGAATCTTCTTCGGTACCCTTTCCGGGCACTTGCAATGGACATCATTAAGCCAATTAGGAGGACGGCTCTGAGAAACCCCTGTCCTCGGATGGTCGATGAGCTTTGCCCCCAGCATCAACAAGACTCTGTAGTATGTACGTACGTATGTCCTGTCCGCTCCTGGGATCCGTACGTACATGAGTACAATATGTGACGGGATGGGGATGTGTCTTATGCCATGTGGGGTCCTGTCTGGCTGGAGGTGCAACCCGGCACCCAGACACAGAACTAACCATGTGTTGCTCAGGGCCGCCGCCGCCACGTCCCCAGGCGGCTGCCAGAAGCCAAGTCAGCGCTTGAGCGACGCTCCCCTGTTCTTAATCAAAAATCCGAGGGTGCGTCTGCAGCTACTTTTCTTTGCCCGTCCACCTCTAGCATCGTAGGGAAGAAGGGTGAGTGTTGGTTGGTTGACGTGGGAGTACATTAGGGTACCCTCCCACGTACAGTGCCATCCCGTGCATCCCCCGTCCCCCATCTTGGTTCCAGCCTTTCACCTCCTCCAAAGCAATCTCCTTCTCTTCGCGGTACCGCGGAAGTACTCTTGTACTTCTTACCTCCCGGGCGACGACATCAGGCCGTGGGTGCTGTGCTGCCAAAGACCCACAGACTACATCTACACGCCCCTCCCCTCCCTTTTCCGCCCTTATGCGACTCCTTGATTGTTTCTCTGTTCCATCTTGACTCTCTGTCTCTGTCTCGTCGATATCTCCTTGAGGAGTTCGAGTGAGCTCTGTCTCACCTGGAGTCGGACACATCTGCATCTCCTTGAGCCCTTTCGCTTGCTCTTATACCCACGTCCCCCCCGAACGCCGCCGGTGTTGATGGTGTTCTTTGGACCGTCTCACCTCGCTTGTTATCAGGATCCGTCGTATCCGGCCTTCATAATTATCTAACTTCCAGTCATTCTTTAGCGAAAAAGCCTAACTCGTGCCGGACCGAAATAAGTCAGGCTATATATATATATATATATATATATCACGATCCTCTAGTACCAGAATTAGTACGCCTACTCTGGACAGGCCACGACTCAAATTGCGGCTTCCAGTCTACTTGAAAGCGCCGCATCACACCTGCTATCTCATATACTCCTTATACGCTCGATCACAACCCCCGCTAGCTGCTTGTTGTGACCATGGATATGCAATTCTGTGGTCAGCAGGTGAACTTCTCCCCGGTGTACGGTTTTCCGCCAGGGCAAGGAGGCTCCATTCCATATGCGGAAAGCCAATACCGAATTCACTCTGGCTTTCCGGGCCTTCAGTACATGTACCCATATCAACAACCGCGTAGCCATCTGATGGCCGAACACGCTTCGTTAACCGATGGCAAGACGGAGTCGAAGCCACGGCTGACCAAGGACGAAGTCGACAAGCTGGAAAAGGTGTTTCAGGAGAATCCAAAGCCCTCCAGCTCGGTGAAGGCTCAGTTGGCTGACAGCCTCAGGTTGGAGCGCGCAAGGATAAACGTATTTCTTCCGAACTCTCCTTGTGGTGGGTCATTGCTGACTTCCTCTAGAATTGGTTCCAAAACCGCCGGGCCAAGGCGAAACAGGAAAAGAAACAAGAGGCATACGAAGCTCGAAGAGCGGCCGAACTGGGCCGTTCAGAATCAGCTTCCCCACAGGAGTACTCACTGAGCGGCTCGATCGAGCGTTTTGGTGATAACGGTCATCAGCGCATGCAGCTTTCCTCAGCTCTGTTCCCGGATGCCAGCTCAAGCTCTCAGACTTCCAGCACGGTATCTAACCGAGCCCATGGGAGAGATGGAAGCGTCAGTCTCGCCGACTCGGAGTCTCCCGTCCTTCAGTGCCCGGAACCTCAGCAGGACGACTCCTCCGATGCATTGCAGTCCCCCTTACAGGTCGAGTTTGCATCGTCTGGGATGAGAAGCTTCGCCCGTCAAGCCCAGCACGATTTCACGAACCACGAATCTTCGGATGGCCTTGCCTCCTCGCTCCCGGCCCTGAACCAGGATTTGAATCCTGACCACCCGCTTGCATCTCAATTTCCAAGGTTCAGTTCAAAAGAGAAGGGAATGGCAACCTGCCAGTACCACAACTTGGTCGAAGCTCGCTTCCCTACCTCCCGGACGGCGTCTTTCATCGAACAAGACACTGCCGGAGTGAACGATATAGAGAGCTTAGGCACGAACGACAGCGCTCAGGAAAGCTTGAGGCGGTCCGACAATGGCGGATATCTTCAAAACACGCCCAGTCCCAGCGATAGCTTCAAGTCACCACCTCCTCCCGCGAACATTGCATCACGTCGAAAAACTTCTCGTCCAGCTGCTCTGCATGTACCCTCGCAGAAGAGTCGCCCATCTAATTTAGGAAGTGGATCCAAGACTGTGATGGATGGTTCGAGGCGCATGGATTCTTGCCACCCGGCCAATATACGCCGAATTGTCTCGACCAGCGGGAACGGTGCTGGTCGAATTCAGAAGTCCAACACAGGCCCGCAATCGCCCATGTACTTCAGTAAGTCTCCGGAAGCACTGCTTCATTTTCAAGCGGCGGCCTGCTCTCCCAGCAGGTCCGTGACAACACCGTTCGCGGCACCTCCGACACCAAACACACCTGCGGTTCCGGAGCACCCAGTCTCAGAGCCAACGGTCCATTCGAACTGCTCCGATGACGACGCGTTAGCTCTCAGTGCAGCTGCTATGCAACAAAATTTCATGGCTGGGCTGAACGCCGATCTCGATCCTAGTACGCCGCCGCTTAGCCCTTCTGCAAGTTTCAACTTCTTGGGCAGCACCTATGGCCCATGCGTCAACTATCAGCAGACATTCATGCCATTTTACCCAACCGAGCTTCCTATGCGCGAATACCTCGACCAGAGCGATGGCAGCCTTCCGACCACACCACTTTACCCGCCCCCTTTGGTGAGCGGAATGCACCAACACAGAAGGGTGGCCAACCATGGCCCAGCTAATACTGAGTTTGACTGGGAGACGAACGAGTCGGTAATGTCGTCAAGGTCATCTCCGGGCCACTCCAGATCTAAACATATCCAGTTCACCCAGAACATGACTCCCGGAAATTTCCCAGACCATCACGATCGATAAACCTGCACCTCCTATTTGATGACGACTCGGATGGCGGTTCTAGTAGTGACTTGCTTTACCGTGCAGCATCATTCTACGCCGGTCGACAATAATGGCCGCTTCGACCCTACTAGGCTCTTGTATCAATAATTTTCTTTGTCGCACTCGCTTTATATTTCCAACAGCAGAACCGCGGTGTTTGTACTTGGCAAGCGATTCCCTCTCCAAATACGACTCTCGGATCGACACACGCACACACGCACACACGCACACACAATCTAGTCTCTTAATGTAATTGTTTGGTTTACACGGTTGGAAGCAGGGCCGAGATGAACATAATGATACCACACGGAAAAGGGGGAAGGGGGACGGAGGACGGAGGACGGTTGAGCTACTGTTGAAGCAAAAACGCGTCAGGGCAGAGTCTATGGCGGATGTACCAGCGCTCTGTTCTGTCCGCGTTTCCCTGGCGTCTTTGGAGAATAAGGTGCGTTTTGGCAGGTGGCAATGGACAATGATTCGTCAAGGAATATGGCTGCGAAGTTAGCATGGAGCTTTCTGGATATACGAGCAATAATTCGCCCAAGAGGAGGGGGCGAGCATACGTTCAAGACCCCCAGCCAGCGGGTCCATAGGGCAGGTGGACGGTAGAAAGTGGAGATGGATATATATATACCTCCGGATGTCCAAGGTACCAATATCGAATGGAACGTCTACCTCCTCACCATATCTCTTACGCCATTCATCCCATGTGATTGTTGCGAATGTCTTTTGCCAGGAGTTTTGGTGCAATTCGGCCCCTAAACGCTTTATTGGTTCTAAGGGGTTCGCCTACCTAAGTACTCCGGCCGGCTGGTTATGAGTACATACCGTAAAATCTCGCCATAACGGATCGCAAAAAGGTACCAACCCCCCATTCGTTGCGACGAGGATTCGTTGTACGGATGAGATACGTACCGAGATCTCGTCTACGCAACCCATGTCAACCCCTTCAACCCCCCTTTTGCAGCCCAATTTTGGTGTTCGAGTGCCCGATTAACGAAATTACTCCTTCGATAAAATGCAGTGTACGTATTAGTAACTAAAGGAACAACGAATTTCACTATAGCAAGGGAACTCGTTATATCGGTACAAAAATAGGGGTGTTCTCAAAGCGAATACTACTTCATGGTTGTGTTTGAATCATAAACTGGCCACTCTGTTGGCCAAGTCTACCGGCCCGGGCACCACCAGTCAGCCAACCCGACACCCAGGCGTATCCCTTGGGGGAGTATTCTAAGCTGACACTGACAGTAGAAGCTAAAAAGGCAGGTCCGGCTGCCGATCAGGTCTTTTAGGTTTTACTTAACCCTGCGTGCGACAATTGGTCCGCGAAACAGAGTCGCTCGGACTCAACACGAGGACAACGTAGCACAAGTAGGGTTCGCTCGGGGACACCATTGGATGTTAAGCTCCTCTGCTCCCCCCTTGAGGCGTACATAGCGCATCCCTATCTGGCAACACTCGTGTGATCCATCTCGCACACGTGTCATCCTTTTCCATGGCGTCTTTACGCCTTCGCGGAAGACGAAAGCGCTCGGCCTAACCTTCAGGGGAAGGGGGCTACTGCGGCAAATGCCGATCGGGGAGCGCGGGCCGGTCCCTCTTCGGGCTCAACGACACGTAATTAACTCGATCTGACGGGTATCTGAAACCAGAGAGTGGCCGGGCATATTGGAGAAACTCGTAAATGATACGGCTAGAGCTATCTCGAGGGGGATAGATGCCAGGCCGCCGATGGGTGTGCGAAGCTTGGCCTTATACGTCAACTCGCACTGCGTCTACAGTTAGTCTTTTTAGCGGGTAGGCAAGATGATGGCGAGAAATATGCTCTGTCCTCCGTTTATAGCGGTTTATGAGGATTTGGCTGTTTGATTTTGGTTGTAACGACTAACCGCCCCTATTAAGTTATTGGTAATCAAAGATTCTAGTCGCGAAAGGAGTATTATACTCGGCCATCCACGAGCGATCGATGCCCTTAGCAGCTTCCTGAGACTTTTCCGGGTGGGTTATTCAACCAGCTTATGATGGATGCGTGAGTAGTCAAGCTGTAGTTGACTGGCCGGAGACTGAAGATAGTCGCCTGCGGTGGCTTTTGGCTTTGGATGCCCAGAGAGGGGGTGTTAGCAGTAACTCTTGGCTCGTTTGTCCCACCATATCCCAATAGAGACCTTCCTGAGCTGATCATCCATCCTGCCCCGAGGATGCCAGGTGCTAGTGGTAACAAGACCGAGCAAATGTTTACACGCTAGAGTAAACAAGATCTATCGCAATCCAAAGCAAAGAACGGACGGAATCTCACTCATAGCGGAATTCTGCCGATAACATCTAAAGCATTTGCGCTTGAGCACTACTCGCTCCGCCCGAAATGCTGACCTTTGTTTTATCCGCTGACGGCCCCCAAGGCGTCGTCACAACAATATTTTGTAGCTACGCCAAGCCTCATTTTTATTCGTTTAATCTGGCCCAATCAGCTTCCTTAAAGAGAACACCTTTAGCCTTTAGGGGTCTTAGTGGCTAATCTTTTCCGTTTTAGGGCAACGCGGCGGCTGGATACGAGCTGAAGTTTCTTGTTGGGATAGGGGCTAGAATAGGGGCTAGAATAAGGGGCTAAAATAAGGGGCAACTCAACGACCCATACCTCTATGAATGTATAGTTGTGCTGTCCCGGGCTCGTCCGTTTGTACTAAAGGCACAGGTGTTCATTCTATATTTAACACATATTTCCAACTTTCACACTATTTAAGTTATTTCTAGTTTCATATTGATACGTAGCTCGTCTACGGTGGCGTTGAATAGATTGCAGAAATTGTTTGCAGAATCGCAATTTCCAATCTCTGATAAAGTATAGCATCCCCTTCCACTTACAAAGATAGGAAGCTTTGGTGGTGATATCGGGGTTCTGCTTGTGTACATGATTTAGATGACACGAAACAAGAACCACATCTACTTCAGAAAGTTAATGGACTCCAGCTGCTTCGGGTCACCCACACTCAGGCTTATCTCTTTCAACTCATCGAGATCTCTCTTGGCGTCCTCGAGATCCTTCGCAATCATTCCCCAGGAGTCGGGTCCCAAGGGAACCCGGATCGGAATTCGCTTCCCCCTCCTCACAACCTGGTATATGGCCGCAGCCAGGGCGCTTGGCTCTGCCCACGTGCGGCGGTTTTGCTCGTTTTTCTTGTAGGCCACCAAGACATTCGTAGGATAGCTTGGGTCGGCGTAGGCCGGGTGTGACTTGGCCATGTGCTTCAAAGAGGTTGTTGCGTAGTTGGTCTGCACGCCACCGGGTTCGATGTTGCATAGATGGACTAGATGAATCGCGCGCATTACTAGGGCGTTCACTTATATTTTCACTGCCTTGAAAGTGTAATAGCACGGAAGGGGGTGGTGAGTAAAGTAAACTTACTGTTCCACGTGGACGGTAACTCCTTTGCAACGGCTTCCGTGAACCCTTCCATCGCGAACTTACTGGCGTGATAAAAGGAGCTGCCCGGGAAGCCCATCCAACCGCCCATAGAACTCATGTTCAGAATTACACCACCCTGCTGGCCGCCGTTTTTGGGATTCTCATCCCTCATGATTCCTAGAGCTCTCTTGGTCACATCTACCATGCCCCAGAAGTTGGTATCCATTAGGGCACGAGCTTCTTCGTCCGTGGCGCCCTCAGTGTCGCCGACTAGCGTGTAGCTGGCATTATTGACAACGACGTCGATACGGCCAAAAGTCTCCAGCGTGGCACGGAGGGCGGCCTCGATGGAGGCAATCGAGGTGACGTCCAGCTCCAGCTTGAGAGTACGGTCGCTGGTTGGAATACTCGACAAAGAGTCTAGTTTCCGGGCGGTTGCCACAAGGCGGTTCGGCGTCTTCACAATGAACTGGGCCAGGGCTTGACCAATTCCCGACGAGCAGCCAGTGACTGAGTATGGTGTTAGGGGCTGTTTGGGTGAAGGGTAGGACAGATCACTTACTGAACCAGACGGCATCTGAAGGCAGATGGTAGGGCTTGGTGTTTGGGGCGTCCATTATGAGGTGCTCGTTATCTTCGACCTCACGGGCAGGTTTCGAGTGGCTTAACAAAGGATTAAATTCGGGTGAACCAAAGTCAATCAGTGTGAACAATACTCAAGACCGGGCGCTGACGATGCGGACAGACATAATGTTCACTGGGTTTGATTTTGCGAAGTTTGAGTCTTGCCATGTTAGCAACGCATATATATAAACAGATGACATCAATTATTCGGACTCCAGAAACCGGCCCGGCATATCGGCTGAAGGTGGCGCGGTCTGCAAGTCGCTTACCTGAGCGACCGGATCGATATGCAGGGGCTCGGGGTATGAATACTTTAACTCCTTGAACTACATTAAGTCCATTTAGCGCCGGATAGGAGAACATCACCACGGAGCCCACGAACGAACGCATAACCTCGTGTCCGCAGAAAGCTTCTTGTTGTAAGAACATGACCCTCTAATTCCTTCCATGTAGTTTAGCCTCCTACGGTGTACCGCTTTTGCACCATTCCATAAAAAATACATCACACACAGCCCATTGCAGAATTTCCTGCAACACTTCGTGTCGATAGCAACAACATATTAGTTTTTTTTTTAGTTTTTTTTTTAGTTTTTTTTTAGGTTTTTTTTTTTTAAAGAAAAACAAAAAGGATATTGTGGATTGATATCTTTGATTTACTGAAAGCGCTGATGGATGTTGACCGGCTGGTACGCAGACCCTTGAGAAATTCCTCTTCGAAATGAGACGAAGTGGATAAGCTAAAAAGAAAACCGTACTATGTCGGATAGACCTCGTAGATCTACTGTAATGCTCCCTCAAGTACATCGGTTACGTACCCTCGAACCACCCAAGGCGGAATTTCTTGTTGTCCAAGTGCGCCCCTGCTTTTTTCTCGGTCATCCACTAGCATCCTTCGGGCCTGGAGCGCAGGATCGCCGAGTCCGCCAATAGACCCACGACGGCTGCGATGCTACCGGGCGCCTTGGGCATGGCATAGCCATATCCCGACCTCTCGGAAGACCATGTCACGAAAATGTTGAGAACCGAGATGGCGGAGAGCAGCACCATTAACACGTACGTCGACACGGGGTTCTGGATGGCGCGACGGGAGCCGTATCAGATTTTGGCGTTTATGTCCGGAAGCCGTAGGGGAGGGTCCTGCTCGACGAATGGAGGATCCGTGGCCGTCTCGTCGGACCGCCGGCGTACGCCAGCGCCGCCGCTGATCGTCTGTGCGCTGGCGATGCCGTGCTGACGCTTGATCGCGGCGATCGCGTCGTCTTTGCGAGTTCCGTTCGCTAACCGCTCCCGCGGGATGCCGTAGCGAGAAACAACCAGCGACTCGAAGAACCCTACCGGGAACCGTTCTAATGCGACAACGTTAGCGGCAAGAAGACTGTAGATGTTCATGGCGTTGACTTAGAGGGGAGCAAGGGTGGCGGAACGTTGGTCGGGCATTTGGTGGCTGGCTTGGTCGGATCTCTGGGTCCGGTCCAAAGAGCATCACTGTTACCGGAACATTCTCAAGGATCTCCTTGCACATAGGCACTGCTACGTAAGAAGTCGAGCCGAGCCCGATGTCTACGCCCTGCCCATTACACTTACCCCAGACGTATGAGGTATCCGGGATTGAATTGGACAAGGATTGCCCGAGGCCCGAGGGCAACATGTCTCACCTCGTATCCCAAAATTCTATCCCCTCCAAGAGGAAATTGAAATCAACGAAATAGGGATGCTGTACTGGCACCCGAGGTGCTCGAAAGCAATATCGTTCACTGTCGAAGTGTAGGTACAATCCAGCGCTGCTCTAACAGCTGGAATGTTGGCTGTGACCACAGCATCTAGTGCAACGGGGCTTCGAACACTTGCTTCGGCGCTGCTAATTCGAGAAAAGACTACGTCCTCAAATGTCCATGGTGAATAGATATGTTTCCGTTCAAAGTCAAGTTCGCGGTCAGAAGGGGGAAAGTTTCATGTCCCTTATTGGTATATGCGAGCCATTCGTCTTGACGAAATGATCCGAACCGGTTGGTCTCTCTGGGCTCGGCCGTAGATAGAGCGGCGACAAACATAGGCATTACGCTGCAGAAAATGGCAAGTGCTTTCGAGCGAATATGATGCAGTAACGTGCCTTGAAAAACCTCCACATTGCCCTTGCTCCAATCCCGTCAGTAAAAGATGAAGAGGACTCTTGCGTCGGGAAGCGGTTGTGAAAAAATTGATACAAAGGGGGCCAGGGTACGGAGTTCGAAGTCGCATGACTCTAGGTAGACGGTCAATGACACGAAGCAGAGGGATGGAATGGAAGTCCATAAGTAATGGCGTAGGCCTTCGTCGGGAGCGACCCCAAGACCAACCGATCCGTTGGATGCGGCTAACAATGCGACAAGGGTAGCCAAATATCCGACGATAATTACTACAGCTGTGCCTCTGGAGATGGGGCGCAAGATCCAAGGCTGATACCAGCCAGCGTCTGCTTCACCGTCCCGTCCCTTTAAGGGTCGATCGCCGGTATTAGTCACCAGTCCTGTCTTACGGAACTGGAATAAAGGCTAGAACGGCATCTCTGAGCGATGAACGAGAGTAGCGTAGTATGATCCCCGAAGAGCCACCGATATCGCATCATAATCCGAATGTCCGTATCCTTTGAGTCCAGTCATGAATTCCGGTGACTTCGGAAGAAGCGCCGCCATACCAGCCAGCGTCCGTAGTTTGCGCGGAAAAGAATCCATGGTTTTGGGGCGACTTGTTGGAGAATTGGTTACGCGCCAATGATTATCGCATAGAACACGCCAACGATGGGTTGAGAAACTGAAGTCTGGACCGTTATGTGGCTGCGAGTTTGCCTGGGCGAGGCCGTGGTTGTGGTCGTTCCCTGAGTCTCATTACGTATGTGATAATGAGCAACAAGCGGCCCGTAATTTTCATGGTAGAGCCTCATGACCCCTGACAAGACTGAAGGGTTCATTAGATCGGAGACGGACGGTCTCCTGCCAAAGAAAATGATGAAGTACAGAGTGAAAGGTGCAGGAAGCAGCCTAGTTGGTAGTTCGTAGTAGAGGTAGTAAATAGATGACCATTAATGCCTGCCTATCCTCATCTATTCGGGGACTCTCACTGGTGGGTCACTGGGCCCCAGAAAAGGGGGCACACCTTGGCACCCGACATCTCCTGTCTGCCATGAATCTCGTCCCTGTTTCGAAAGCAAAATCGCTGACAAAATCACTATCATTGTCGCTGAAGCCGTGATCAATCATGGCAGTGTATGTGGTGTTTGTACCGGTAGTCTTGGCCGCCAAGGCGGTATCCACTAACGGCAACGTCCTTACAATCATATCAAACCATCCCCCACCCACAGACTTGTTTGAAAAGTCTCGGAGAGTACAGTAGACGTCACGGATCTCTCTGTGGTGACATCAATGTGACTAGCGTTGAATCTTGTTGTACACAGCATATTAGTTGAGCAGAGTATTCGGGGGGGTTAGGATAGGAAGCCAATCCTTATCGTCTGGAAGAGCCACAACAAGAGCCATGAAGAAGGGATGTGAAACGTCATTATCTTGGGAATATTTCTTCCGGTAATTTATCAACTGGTGCTTTGACGACATGTTATCTCCCTAGGTAGGATTTTCAAAATCGACTTTGCTATAATCGCGAGACGCCACGCTCACTGAACTAACCAACGTGGTGCTTTTCTTCGAAGCCCATGGACTGACGTTCGCGGCAGGGGATCCACAGCCTAGGGAAGCTGTCGCTCCTTCGACGGTGGACGTCAAGGCGGCGATGTTTGATACGCCAGCCAGTGACTTATCAACACCGAAGCTCTGAATGGCCATGGAAGGAAGCGGGTTGCTCAGCCGAGGCATATTTAGATCTCGGAATACCTTTGTGCCTGCCAGGGACGCAAGTCAAACATCGGGTAGCCACTTATTTCGTCCAAGAAATAGTACTGTAGCTTGATAGGCAGATCGTCCCGTTGAAATGGAATAAGAATTGTCGAGAAGAGGCCAGCTGAGAGGATGATCCAACCAGAGAAGATTGGATATCATGATCGCGGATACACTAAGTAGTTTTTGTTCTTGGTGGCCGCGATGACGGCCTTTGGAACCCACATATTGGAGTAATCCAAGAATACCGTACGAGGACTATCATGGCGTCGTTCGTACAGACTGAGTGTGGTTGATGTTGCTGTCCGAGGACAATCCGGGACATGTAAAGGCAGGCTTGATACTCCGTTCTCGTCAAAAAGTCAAGAGCAACAGTGAGGACTATTTCCATGAAGTTAATTAGATGTGGTTCGCTGGCAGATGATGTACTCTTACGATTTTCGAGTCGTTGGAATAAGCGTCCATAAGTAAAATAGCTTCCCCCATCTTCGTCGCCGCGCCCCTTGGACTGCCAAGATATGACTGAGGAGTTCAAGGGCCGAGACAGCTACGACGAAAAGTATATCGAATTCTAAGATGATTCTACTCCTGAGGTATTTTGGTCGCCAACCGTGGGACATCGTCGTCCGATGGGAGGATCTGCTTCTGTGGATGTCGGATTCAGGGGTTCCGAGTGATCAAATCCTATACGAAACCGGTCCTCGGTGATCATACGTTTCCATTATTCATCCCTTGATTAATAATGGAAATAATGGAATAACATTTGAATAATACGCTTATTCATCAGGTTATTCACGAATACATATAGGACTGGCATTCCCCAAGCTGTTGCAGGAAATCCATAGCTTTGATATAGTGAATCGACACACTGACGACATACCTTGAGATTCCCCCTATTTCTGATTGAGTCTTCCCACATACACTTTTGCTGACAAATGCCTCATCGCATTCTCTAGCATAGCCTCACAATCTATCGCACCTTCGTCACACAAATTCTTACAGTGGAAGACGAACTCAAAGGGAACAGCGAGGAAGGGGTAAAGCCAGTTATAGGGGCATACCTTCCTACTAGGAGCATCATAGCTAGCTTCTTTGGTGATGTTTCACATGCCCTAAAGCCTGAAAACAGAATCCCTAGTGACATGTTGTAGCATGCGAAATATGACTGTGTCTCTGGACGAAGAACATATGTTGTACGATGTGACATTTGGCTACTAATGCGGCGCAACTCGAGACATTTGCAGACCCGAGTTGGGGGTAGTACCCGCCCTGACAGATACCCAGACGACTCATGTTCAATTTTTGGTGGATACACTCGTACAGGTTTTGGTTTCTGTGACGGATTGATGGCCATCCGGGCACCCTTGCAAAGGTTATCATTCGGGAGCCACAGTATAGGGTTCAGCCACCAACTGAAAAGCCCCTATCTGGAGGCAGAGACCTACAATCAAAAATCCGTCTTACACTCCCGATGGAAATCCGAAACACGAAGACGCATAGGTCTTTGTAGATCTTCGAGGCGCGGTTAACTAAATATACGGGCTGCAGTCTTTGCCAGCAGACATGTATCCAAGAATAAGCGCTGCTGTACAACAGATGGCTTGGTTGCAACAACCCCGGTCTCTGTGGGCCCTGAAAGGCTGGTCGTACTATCTTTCCAAAAGAGACATTTCCGAGCGGCGAATTAAAATACGTAAGACGTGTTGCGCAGCTACAAGCTCCCAGACCGCTTACTTCTCCTCGGGATGTATTTAGCCAAACGGTCATACCATGGCCAGTCTTCCTCGGACACCTTCCTGCAGCCGTGCTAAAATACTATATAGCCAAACATAAAGAGTTGCACTGCATCCTGCTAATATTCCAAAAGACAATGAATGCATCTGCGCTTTCAAGGGGTCTACGTGGTATATAACCGTACTTCTACGAGCTTTTTCATAGGACCAGTAGATATCTACTTGAAATCGTTTCATCGTCTGTGTGCTAGTAATAGGTTTCACGCTATCATGAACCAAGAAGCCTCCTTTGCTAGGCATGACTACGCGGTGTTAATCACATTCGAAGGTACTTGATGTGTGGGTCATTCCGGGTTTGAATTATGGCCGGTGTTATCTACGAGTTTACCTTATATCTTTCTTACGCCACCACCACCGGTTGGGGTAAAGGTCTCCTTGAACCTTTTGGCCCCAAAGTTCCTTCCAATTCACGTATATGGTGTCCGCCGAACACCATGTGCTGAAAAGAGATTCCCAACGAACCATTCCTACTTTCATCCTTAACTAGAGGCCAGCCCTAAATTCGGTTGGGGCAGAAGGAGTCACAGAGCCACGGCCTACTATGGCGAAGTGATATTTGATAAGCCTTGGTGGAGAGAAAGCTCGTGTGGATCATGATCAACGCCACAATGGTTGCCTCAGCGTCGTATTACCTACCCATACCCGCAGCTTACTGGGTAGTGCATCGGACTGCATCTCTAGTCCTTTACATGAAACCTCCAATGCTAAGTCTGTTAGTTATGCCGTCTGAATCCGCTCAAAACAAAAACGAACGGGAAAATAATAAGAATAGGTGTGAGTACGTAGACGGCCCTATTAGCATATAGCGCCCCCCTATTTGCGACTTCCGGAAAGGCAAACCCTTTGATTATCGATGCACATATTTCCACATTCGCTTCGATACAAAGCAACGCCTCACCCCCATATTTCCTCGCTTGTAACAAGGCAGCAAGAATATGCCCTGGGGATGAACTTGCTAGGAGATACAGCCGGAGGCAGCATGCATACATAAGCCTGCTTCCCTTTGACCGCCGAATCGTTTTACCGTTCGGAACCACTCGGCTCTCGCTTACCCAAGCCGAGACCGAGCTCTCTACATAGCCGTCAATCACGATATCATCCTTCACAATGGCCACTGCGGTCCGCGGACAAATATGTCCCCATCGACGTCCCATGTAGCGAGTGGATCAAGCTAACTTGCAGAGAAAATAACACGCCGCCACTAGACCCTTTCACCTACCTCTTCACTATAATACCGCCAGGGGCGTGCGCTACCTTAATCGGCGTTTTCACTCGCCGCCGCTTTCGTAGGCCCGCAAATTCTTTTTTTTTCTCCTTTTGTTTTCCTCCTTTTCCTCTTTCTTTCCAAGACATTTTGTCTGAAGAGTTCCTCCCGGGTATCAGTGGATCGCCCACACCAAGTGGATCACCGTTTCCTAGATTCTTTATGCCAATTCCTAAAGAGCTGTGCAGCTGCGTTCCTAGTGGGTGTAACAGATTTAAATATGCAGACAGAATGGAGAAAAATTGAATACTCGCCGATCAAACGTTCAGGAGAGCGAGAAAAAGAAAAAAGCTCTCGATCGGGGAATCGAACCCCGGCCACCCGCGTGGGAATATCTTCGTTCAAGATGACAAGCGGGTATCCTTACCACTAGACCAATCGAGATTCGCAAATCGAGCTCTAGCTCGATCAGCTGGTGAAAGAATCCGGTCTAGAGGAATCCTAAAACTCTAAGTTTCGCCGAATGGTAGGTGGATGATGGTAGCGAGATGTGGGTTCCTAGAGAAAACGTGAAGTTAGGTACAAGTCAAGCCTTGAGCTTCAGTGGAAATATCCCTTACGTACTGTGTGGCACCTTCCTTTCAGAAGTACCTGCCATCTAAGTCACCATTGCAAGTGACCGACACTGGTCACCTCTTTTCCAAGATATCACGATAACCTAGCTTCTGTTCGACACCGTTCTGACGGTCTGAAGAACGGGTCGTTTCTGATGTAGGGGGTATTCGGGTGTTGTGAGGTAGGTCGTCGGAGATCAGGGCTTCAGTGGATGGATTGACGGTACGATCGATGACCTGTTGGAGCGTTCTGAGCAACCTGATGATTTGGCATTCTGACCGACGATTTCTCCGAAGCTTGGTGGCTGACCAGACGGCTGAAGAGATAAAATAATGATGCATACAGGGAAAAAACTGATGATAATGCATAGCCCAGCCTCTGTTGAGGTCTGAGCGACGACCCTCCTCACCGAGGACACCAGAAAACGTGAGGTTCTTTTGGGTGGTCTGATGATGATGATGATGATGATGATGATGTTAGGTACAAGCTTAGTCCGGAGCTTCAGTAGAAATACCCCTCACGTACTGTGTGGCACCTTCCTTCAGAAGTACCTGCCATCACCTAACACGAGCTAGACGAGATGTGGGTCCGTCCCCTTCCTACCTACCCTGCCTACATGTACTTCCCTGAACTACAGCACAGGCGTATTACTAAACAAGCAGGTATCCTAACCCCTAGACGGATCGAGATCCAGTTTTTCTTGGCCGAGTTAAGCGTTTCCTAAACCAGTTAATTACGGTGGTGCACGCGACCGGAGAAATCGGGCCAATTGCAATGGTATCTAGGGTAAGGCTCGGGCCTACTACATTGTTCAGCTGGTCTCGGCTGGTCCCTGAGCAGACCGGAGAACTCGGAGATTCGTGACAACTTCATTTGTTCCCACGGGTCGGGGGCGGACAGTGATGTGAATCGGTTATCAACGTTAAACATCTATCTGATCGCAACTGACGGTCTTTTCTTCAGCCGCCGGGGTGCCTGACCACTACGAAGACCAACTGTATTTGCCCTATCTAGTCTTCGGCACGTGGCCGGCAACTCGTGAGTACTGATCGGTGGAATAATAATAAGAGTGTGCCAAGAGGACTTATAACATCGATTGACTTAGCCTATAGGTTACTATGATGGAGCTTGTATAGGACAACAGTTACCACTCTATCTAACGGGCATATTGAGGTGAATAAACGACGACATCAACGGTGGAAGGACGACATTGGATGAACCCTTGTCGGAGACCATATATAGACATTCGGAATACTTACCCTTTGGCAGGTATTCCTATCAAGTGAAATGGCGGTAGACTTAGCTCTCAATGACCATTGTTGAATAATAGGGAGCCGACCAGACATAATACGAAGGGTCTGGCTCTAGGGAACTAGTTACCTTGAATGCACAACCCCTTTTCCTTTCAAAGGGGAATGGTAGCCCCGGTCTGCCTCAGACCATCTCGGGGTTCGAAAAGCCGCCGGATTTTTCGCAATAGCATCGTTCAGCTACCCCTTTGATTTCGCATACGCCCCTAATCAGATGGCGAGTGACTTTGTCAATCACCAGTATCTCCCCACATCACTATCGACGACCCCTAGACCGGCAAGTGCGCATCAGGAGAAGAGAGCAGAGCGCAACAGTGTTCTAGAAAGAGTTGGGGGATGACCAGGATGTCGCTTCGTGTGGCTCGGTGTGGGCCTGTTGCGGAGTCGCAGGAAGTTCGAAACACCACGTGGACATAAGAAGTCGAACGTATGAAGTGTACGAGACGCGGTAGTGAAGAGATACCTGGTCGATCGCAGGAAGTGACACATAGCATCAATTGGCTTCTCAGTACAACACAACGCCGTTGAACGTCCCACGAACCGCTTCTGCGGGACGGCCGCCTCGTAGACCCCAACTGAGGCTCGCCCTACCATGCAGTATTTGCGTATAATATCCCACCGTACGTATGTATGCGTGTGCGTACATGAAGAGGCGCGGCCCCGTCCACCGACGAGTGAGCATGCGTTGGCCGGGGTAGAGGCACTCGAGGACTCCCGCACGCACGCGAGAGACCTAGGGTGCTGGGACCGTCGGGCGTAACGTCGTACATCCGTCACTCCGTCAATCCATGCACACGTATGTGCAAGATAAACCATTGAGCATGTGGACGTGTTTGTATGTACGTATGCACGCAGCCGAGGAAACTGTCGGGTCGCCCGGCTGCCCCCATGTAACTTTAAGTTCCCAGTCTTGTCAACCCCGTTAACTCCGGGGTGAGAATACGAATGTAACAGGAAAACTCCCCTTCCCCATCCGCATCCGCACCACCCATGAAACCATTACTGGGCACCGACCGTTAGAATCTGACTCAGCCCTACGCGGTTGCGGCTTACGCATGGGGACCAGACATGGGCGGTTGGCCCTCTGCCGTTACTGACTACTTAAGCTGTGCTTAGGTAGAGTAGAGCCATAAATAGGTAGCCGGTAGCTTGCGCCCGTCCCGTGTGCGACAGGACAGATAACAGCTATCCCCGAAACCAGTCCCTCCAGGGGATTGTTCAGTTTCCAATATCGTGGGATGATACGTGAAGGAAGTTGTCCTCTAACAGCCTGTCTTCTGAGCCTGAAGTCTCTAAACAACCAGAAGAAACTTATTGCGGGATGCATGGGCGGTCTCTTCTCGTCTCCAGCCCATACTGTGGAGTCATCTCACATGGGGATGGCTAGGCTGGGAGTACGTACCTAGTCTAAGTAGCAAAAGCGAGGTAGATCCCTTTCGTTAAAGCACCCACCTCCTTCTCCTTCCCGTAGCCCAGACAGAGCGGCTTTGAAAGCTAGCTTACATATACCGCACCTATGCAGAGCTGCAGTTCGTTCATAGATAGGGTCACACTGCCGTGCGGCTACAGGTGTCACCGGACTAGGCGGATATCGGTCGACGTCTTCTAGATTGGGGCACTCGACTGTAAGCCCTTAGTGCTGTTCAGATAATGCCCTGATTTTAGCAGACGTTGCCGGTTCACGGCCGCGTAACGGGAGTCCCGGGGTAGCGTTGCGGTTCGGAATCATGGGTGAACCTGCTAAGCGGTAACCGCGGTGGCATCTGCCTCGGTTACCTATCTATCTGCTGGACTTGACAAAGTGCGATCCCGTATGTATACTGCCGACGGACGCCGCGTAAGCTTGCATCTAGACGGCGTCGTCAAGGTATCACGCATGGACGACGAGCAGCCCCAGCCGTATCAAGGATCCCGAGAAATAATGATGAATACTATTATCCTCGCTGCGCGCGTCGTCTCCTTGCGTATGCCTCCCAGTAATGAGACAAGACCGCGCAGCTCCCAAAGAGAACCAACAGTAGCGAAATCTCGTTACCAGACAGAAAAACAACATGATAACGTGAATAAAGCGAGAGCGCGTTGCGATAGTCACAAGACACCCCTATGGCAGGTATTCAAAAAAACAGAAGAGCCGACCAACGAACTCGATAAGAAAAGCAAGCGGACCTCCCATAATCCCTGATATCATGCAAACCACTTCCATCGAATGTTCCCTAGCGTGACGCACGCTCTCCATAATGCAGCAATTAAAAAACACAACGGTAAGAAGGACAAAGGAGAAAGGTAGACGAAGGCGGCATCCCGACTCATTCAATGAGTGAAAGCATTGCCGCCCCCACGTGTGATGAGATCGAAAAATGCGCCGGCTTCAACCCGTAAGAAAAGGCATTGTAAGCCATGTATTCCCGAGCCGGAGCGAGGAGACCAACCGGGTCGTCAGCCGTACTCGAAAACAAACAACTCCGTCGATGCTGCCAGACTGTGTATCAAGTCTTCCCTAGTCGGATCCAAAACGAAACATAATCGAATTACAGAAGCTGCTTAAAAACCGTCGAGAGTCTCGGAAATGCGAATGAATACGACTGATCTCTATCAGATGACGAGTAGCTGCCTCATTGCTATGACGCCAAATATGTGCCTTTCAACAACATTGATGGATGGCTGAGGGATGTTCCAGTGCTCTCAATTCTCCAGTTGCGGTGAGCAAACGGGAGATAACAGACGGCGGACGTAGTGTTTTCAGCAATATTATGACCAGTCCTGCGCCTGGTGTAACTGTCGTAACCCTGGCCGGTATTGATAAGGCAAGTGACATGGACGAAACATAGCGACACAGGCTGGCGTATACGCGCCAGGAAGATAGAACAGAGCGTAGCTTATAACTCCCGTTCTAACTATCCATGAGGTTGGAGCAGAGGCCGGCAACAAGGTTGCTGTTCCGTGGTCCCTGGTGTCTCAGCTACTAGAAAAAAGAGGGTATCAGAGCATCGAGCTTGGTAAGCAGCTGGCGAAATGAATGAAGGGATTGCGAGATACGTAAAAAGTATTAATCCAACTCGGAAGTCTTGCAGAAGTGGTATCAACTGTATATGCAAATGCTGTTCAGGTCTCGCAGACCCGTAGGAAAGTGCCGCCGGTCCTCAAGAACTGCTGGGGGTGTAACCAATTCCAATAATCTCGTAACGAACGTGAAGACGTGAACGCCGCCGATATGCGTCGAAAACTTCCTTAAGACTCCTCTATAACCGATCCGGGCCGAGAGCTGTACGTGGAAAGAGGCCACCCAGGGCGGTAGGGACGTGTGCCACCCGTCCTAATATCGAGCGGAGATGTTCCATATGGAGAACGCATGGTTACGACGAATATGCCGGTCTGATCGAGGAAAATCTGAAAAGCGCAGGAGGATAGTGGACGTCCGGCCGAGCCTATTGACCCGAGCTTGCCCACCAGCTTCCGCTAGACGACGTCTGCGGCGTGGACCATGCCTGAGTAACAGCCGGCCCTGTTCCCGGGTTCTGCGGCATGAACTGCCTGGGCGTCTGTTCGGGAGGATACATTCCTTGCCCGGGGTTTGGGTAGCTCTGGCCGAGGCCTTGCATTCCTGGATACTGCATGGTTCCCGGCTGCATCTGGGGCGTGCTATTCTGGTGACGCAGCTGCGGAGCCGGAGAATGCTGCGGGTGAGGCGAGTGCTGCGCTTGAGTTGTGTAGCCCGAATAGGGCTGAGGAGGACCCTGGGGTGTCTGAGGGGGACCCCACATCTGGTTCGAATGGCCATAGTTGTATGACTGCGCACCTTGAGGCATGCTTCCAGTTGTGCTGGGTTGTAAGCCCGATGGTCTACCTTGTTTCTGGGGCGACGGCTGAGGCATCCCCCGCATCGGCGCCTGGCCGATCGGCTGCTGAGAGTGGAGCGGTTGTGAATACGGCGCGCCAGTCGTCATCATCATCTGGGGGCTTTGGTTGTGCATCATGGTAGATGGGGGCATGGTCGCGCTGGTGGCATGCGGCGAGTGGCCGGCCCGCGAGGTTGACAGCGTTGAGTCGTTTCCGATGGGTTGACTCGTGGCGGGCTGCTCGTGAGGTCTCCGCCAAAGGTTTTGCATGTAGTCGGACCGCATCTCGCGCTGTTGATTGATGGTCCTGTTGAACTCGGCAGCCTGGTGCGCGTGCTGGTTGATCTCGGACATGGGGGTGGATGCCGTTCGATCCTGGTAGGCCTGGCCGGTGATCTCCTGCCGGGGCCCGCCTTTGATGAAGGCGGCGCTGTAGTCACGAGGCCTCGTATCGTTTAAATCTGGTCCTGCGGTTATCATGGGCATTCTCGTCGAGGTTCCCGGCGGCAATCCTAGCATACCTGGTTGGACGAGCGGTTGGGGACCACCAGGGAACTGTGGAGTGTTGGTGTAGATGATTTCCCCCTGAGGACCTGCAGAAAACGGTGGAGCGGCACTACTAGCCTCTGCCGCAGCATCCCGTGCCCTGGAGGCGCCTGGTCTCTTCTCACCGGCGGGATCCGCCTCGGTAAATCCTTGCTTGCGAGCCTTGCCTTCCCAGTAGTCGTCGCGCACTCTGCGTCCGTCCACGATAACTCTGCTCCCAAATTGTCGAAACATGGATCTCGCTGTAACTATAGCTATCTGTCTCGACCGGTAGGAGAACGGAAGGATCTCCTGCTGGACCAGATCGTCCTTCTCCGCCTGGTTCGCGATGATCTTGAAAAGCGACCTGTTTTTGTTGAAAAGCAGGTACGAATCCCTGTATCCTAGCACTCGAGCGCATTCCGTAGCCAGCATGAATAGCTTGTCGCCGCGCTGGGGTACCAGAAATGTTCTGCATCTGTATTGACGCCCACCAGTAAGCTCACCGTTCGGCAGAACCTTCGTCTCACCAGCTTCGTCCGTCTCGCGGGGCAAGTACTCGTCTCCTCCTTCGCAGAGTTGGTCAGTAGTATGGTCGCGCACCGTCGGCAACGCCTTTAGGGTCGCCCTATTGGGGGTCCTAGGCGGAGGTGAGGCCTGGGACGGGGTCAGGGCCGAGGCCGGGACCGGCGTGTAACTACCGGCTGGCTGCTGCGCGGGGAGCGAGGCATTCTGGGTTTGCGGGGTGTGTGGCGGTATTGATTGAGACATCTGGGGAGGTGGGAGGGTAAGGGAATTCTGCATCGATGAAGCTTCGTTGATATTCCCAGGCGGCCGCGTTGGTCTCATCGGTCGGTTGCGCTTTCGTGGCTGCTTTGGATCTGCGATGCGACAGAAGCGCTAGTTAGCATGTTGCGTCGTCCCTTACGTAGGCCGCAGGACGCTGTCGTACGGTGACACGAGATGTGACGCGAGCATTGTGTGCGCGACACGCATGTACGCAGGTAGTGTGCGTAGATTACGTGCCGGCGACAGCTAAGGTACACAAAAGCTAAACTGAACTTCGAAACTCACCATCGTCTGCCGGTGTCCCAGTCGATGGCGCGTCCTGATACGACTCTGGTGAGCGACTCCGCTTGCGGCCTCGAGCGTTGGGGTTTAACGATTCTGTACAATTAAAGTCAATGAATGCCGATGCGTCAGAAATCCATTCCCGACGATAAGGAGAGCTCTAAGTAACACAGCAGCCGCTGATTGATAAGGTTCGCACCGATATTCCATATCCGAGGGCCAGATCGTGAGGGCAAATTGCCCTCGGGTGCGTGAGCCCACATGGCTGGGACGCTCAGATCACATAGCGGCGGTTGTTATCGCGACTGATGCTAAGTGGTCCCAATGATGACGCCGACGATCATTTCGGCGGGTGGTTCTGACGGTTTCAGGCCAAGCCTAAAACAGCGCGCCCCGTAGGCCGACCACTTCATTCACAAATCACGACTCATCCAGCCCCCAGTCTGGCGGTGCCTGTGGTCGTGGTTGTGGCGGCGACGACCAGCCCAGCCGGCCCTGACGGTAATAGGCACGATGGAGGTAGTGACCGGGGGAGGTGTTATATAAAATGGGACGAGCGCACGTACGACGTGGGAGTGCGCGCGACAGCGATATTAAAGGAAACGGGACAAGAAACTTCGAACTTACCAGAATTAAGGGCCGCAGGGTTGATTGTCGCGGGATTGATGGTCGCACCCTCAGCGCCGTTAGGCTGGGTGGAATACATTCGCGCGAGCGGGCGACGATGTTGCACGTCGGGGCGGGCGGCGAAAGACAGACGTGGAGAATGCTGTGCCTGCAGAGCGACGTGTCTTGTTATAGTTGGATCGGATTTTTAAAAACTATGATCAGGATACGTAGTAATGAGAATGACGCGCCTGTCGCAACCACGAGGCGAGACGGAGGGATGTATGTATGTGTATGGGTGGATGGATATGTATGTAGGTGGCAGATCTTGGAATAGACTGGTCCAACAGGTTTAAAGTGCGTGCGCCTGCGGTGCGGGTGTGTGTTTCGTCGACGGGGATGGGTCTTGTTTCTGGATTTCAGGTTCTGGTATTGGTATGGGCATGTAAGGGTAAGTATGCAAAGTCTGCATATAATAAGTAGTAGTGGTGGGAAGCGCAGATTGCTTATGTAGACGTGCCCGCAATTTCCAGAACATGGATTACCTCGCTTCAGATATGGATAATGGTGGGATTTTTGAAGAAAGCTTGCTGCGGGAAGAGTTTACACAGGCAGAGGAGTTCTCCCCTGTTGTTTATTCCCGGGTCGTTTGGGGCGTCCGTCGGGTACCTAATACAAAACTAGGACGTAGGCAAGTCTACCCAAGATATGTGTTTAGGAGGCGAAATGGATGGATAGAGCAGCAGATGGACGGACATCTCCTGCCAGGGCGTGAGAGAACTGCGCGCGAATGAGACGAGGGGACCTTTCATCTCACTTAATCCCCCTCAGTCGTCTCTGCGGACCTGACCCCCCGTCTGTTCGATCCAGAGCTTCAAACGAGGTGGAAAGGCTTTACCTAGACGCCATGGTGCGTGACAAACGAAGGGCGACCGGGGGCTTATGTAAAAGTGACTTGGCTTCGAAAGGTACCTACACGTAGATATCTCTTCTCATGGCCGGACAGGTAACTAGTAGGTGCGGATTCTGGGCTGAACAAGCAGAAAGCTTGACAGCATATGAGAACACCGAGGGCTAGCGACGATGTGGCCGCCGCCGGAACAATGGCGTCTGTGTTTATATGCTGTATCGGTTTCTTTATGCTGTACTGTACCTGGGTACTTCGGAGCTTCTAACCGTTGCACGATGCGCAATGCACGATATAGCAGATGCGAAACGACAGGGCAGGCTGCAAGTTAGAATCCGGGGGTCAAGGGAGAAGCCGGTAGCGGACCGCAGCTAGAACAAACAGTTATGATCAAGACCTAATCTGAGAAGGTGCTTGGACGGCAGTCAAGCAACTGAAGATGGTGTGTGGATCGACGGGTAGCCCAGCAAGAGGCGCGGCGGGCAGGGAGGAGGCGATAATGATGGAGGTGGTAGTGGATGGGAGATGGGAGACCTGGCTATGTACCCTGATGAAGTTTACCATCTGACCCGATACCGAAGTTATAGCTCGGCAATGCGATTCTTCTGGGATAGCTTTAAGGCAGTCAGATTACACGCGTCTCCTTTGGGGAAGGCTGGCAAAAATGGCAGAATGGGTGCTGCAATACCCGTTCATTGGTTACGGGAAGCGTTGTAGGAAGTATGCAGCACTTGTTTTGTTTCTCTCGCTGTGGACTTACGAGTGTAGACTTGCTTGTCTTTCGATATACTAAGTAGTGTTTTGCGTCTAAGAGGTCATCTTCAGCGAGTGGGCCTATGACTGGTCCGACAAGGCCTGTTTCTGGAAATAGGCGCGGATGGTGTAGTAATAGGGGTGGATTCGTTGTGAACGTGAACGCAAGTGCGGGTATGCAAGTGTTGCAATAACAGGATAACAGTATTATACCGGGTTAGGTCGCAGGATGGATATATCGTACGTAGTAAAGAGCCCCACGACCAGGAGATGGGAATAGTCGGAACGCGCGCGCATTTCTGAATTCAATATCCTGCAGATATTTCTGTGAAAAGAATGGCCGCCCTTGGCGAAGACGCAATCAAGCAAGTGCTCAAGCCGACGAGACTATGTATGACCTAATGCTAAAATGGCGTATGGGGTGGTCCATACAGGAGGTAAATCGGTAAATCATACACGCCATCTGTGCCGACCAAGCAGACTCTCCAAGGGTTCTCGGATGGTAACCAGGGTATTAGAGCCAAGGCTGGTAGATGTGGCCAATGAGACCAGGGTATGGTAAGATCGTGGCGCTACAGGGATAGGTAGTAAGAGGAGTCCAGAGTGGACCTTGCAATGAGCGACGGACGGCGCTGAGGAGTCGAGGAGTCAAGGGTTAAGTATTGGGAAGGGCAAGAGGGGGAATGGCATCAGGTTTCTGTTGACGGTGACAGGGATTTGAACACGTCCAGGCCGGCGTCAACTGTGGCAAGTACCGTCAAATAAATTGACATATGGAAGTTAAGTTCCTAGGTATGTAGATATGAGAGTTGAGATGCGCAGAGCCGTTCGGGTAGTTGTGGAGCAAGCAGTTAAGCATCTACATCCGTGTGGATGGAGCAGCGTGCGAAGCTGAGGACCCGAATTTGGCCTGCCTCTCGGCGGTATCGAGCAAGCATTTGGGGGATGTGGATCCGGGCTAAGATGCTTTCCCCGTGTCGCTTCGACGCACGAAATGCTCAAAAGGGAAGAAAAATGACCAGTTGATCCAATCAGAACAGAAGTGGCCGAGTGAGTGACTTGGGGGCCCATAGTACACCAGTGCCGATATACTCTCTCAATCGGACAGTGGGGAAAGTAGACGGGGAAGATAACTTTTCACAGTTGTTGCACCTTTCTGACATTACGGGAATATCTTCACCAGCGTCATATTTTAGAAGGACTTTTGTGGCATATCTTGCGAGCTTTGCCGATGTCTTGTCAAGTAAGAGCAGCAGCAGCAACAGGGGGTCTAAATAATAAGCGTGATGCTATTCGCTCATAGCCTACCGTAGGTAGGAAACCCCGCTAGTTCGACTCGGAGTTTTAACGTTAGGCACTGCTCAAAGTAGCTCCGTAGAGTAGAACTTTCTCTAATACAGCTGAAATTCCTAACATCCCTAACAATTTTGAAGTAATGGACATATGTTACTGTGCGCCGCCCGTCCTGTCAATTGACTCTAACGCACGTATGGGGCTTTTCTCTTGCCATAAGCGAGGTTCAGTAGTCGCCAGAGAATACTTATATACGGATATTGCTTCACCCATGACCTCGTGGATAATCCGTGCTTATGGTAACACATGCGTGAGATTTAACTGGGTGACTATAGACTGATTTGATGCGCTTATCCCTCCTTTGCTCCTCGAGAATAGTCAAAAAGCAAAATGTCTAATACTGAGCGAACATTGCTAGGCCGTTGCTGCATATCATTGTTGCATATACTGACAGTAAGTAAATACATACCTGGCCTTCGCTATCTATACGACCCCGCCAAAACCGTGAAGTTTCAATACGGTTTTCGGTGGAGACGCGGAAGGGTCCAATGATCATCAAATGGGACCACCCCGGAACCGTTCGTATCAATCGGTCCTTGTCCAGCTACTACTAGCCTATGCAGGTAATCAGGTCGGCGTTAGCTTTCACCGGGGTCTACTGCGCCCCATTGGACGCCAACTGCATATCGATCATGGGGTGTCCGCTCAGGGCTTCTTGGAACCTCTCGGCCCGCTTCAGTGGAACTGGATATTTTATTCCAACTTTCCGACCACTCTTTAACGCCAGGTTGCGAAGTAGCAGCGGAAGAGGCGGCTATGTCTGACATCGCAGAGACGCGGAATATCGCTAATGGCGTGGCGGTATAGAGCCACAAGGAGCCGCTTTTATGTCTCGAGCTCTCAATTCATCTGCCAGTCCCGTATTTATGGCTGCGCCTAATTCTGAATTTCCATAGTCTAACCAAGGGGCTTCAATGTAGTGAGTTATTGCCAGCTTCGTGGCCTTGTTGACGCCATTCGAGACGACGTGCTCAGTTCCTTGCATGCGCGTCAGCTTCACGTTATTAAGCGATAAGGTTGATATGCCGCAGGTTTGGAGAGTTGCGAAATTAACGCGACGCGAGCTCTGCTTACGGAATTTGAGCGAGAGGTGTTCTGATGAGAGCCGTCTACTCCCTCACGGCTGCATACAGGGATCCGAATATACCTAGGCACCCTACGTATAGGTACATAGGCAGCTTCCAGTAAGTGTCTTTTTATGAGAGCCTCGTGTGGCTAACGGCAAAAATCAACAACAACTCGAATGGAACTTATTACATACCCGGAAGGAATCTTACTACAGATGGTTACTATCGAACGCGGGCGGAATGCAAGGCTGCCATAACACCTTACAATATGATACCCGAGACTTGCTCCAAAACCCCACAGTCAAATGATCGATACACAGTGGACCAGTATCTTCCCCAAATACCTACCTAGTTGGCAGTAATCTATTCCATTCCCAACGCTCCCGCCCAAACGTATCATGATACCCCCTTATTACCACAGTGAGAGATGCAAATATATGGTCGCGAAATACTTGTGTAAGATGCTTCAGTATATACATGCATGTGCATAACTTACTGCCTGTCAGCACTAGGAGCGGCATCGTTCCTCTCCCATAGCAGACTCTTCTGATTACTGCCCGTACGAAAAGGCAGGGGCCCTGACATATGTACGCCCGAATGACTCATCTCACACAATTTTATCATCAATACTTGGCATGTGGGATACGTGCCCGTCTTGGACCAATCGTTTTCGCTTCTCGCAGGCGTCCGGCATCAGGGGGGGTTAAATAGGTCAGATTCGGAGAAGTGGTTCATAAATTCCAAGATGCGTACATATAGCAATACGTAATATGATATATCTTTACTGTTACCTACAGGGTATGTCTTGTACGAGGTATGTTGATTGCTGATTCTGTGTACATTTGCACACGCGGCGTTACGTTCGCGTTTGGCAGACCCGGCGCCATGAGCCCGCAATCCCGTCATCTCCCTTGGAGCGCATTTGGTGCCCAGGCGGTTACTGCAGTAGGCCCAGATCCGCTTTAATGGGCCCCTAGTAAACTACGAAGCACTGGATGCCTATTCGCTGCTGATCAATAATGAACGTCAATCACCAGATAGCAACGCTCTCTGTCTAGCCGCTTTTTCCTGCCCATAACATCAGTATTGCATTGACACTGTTCAGCCCGTATCGGATGCCATATTAGCTGCCTTTTCGGAGCGTTGACAGGTATCATCCACTTGATCAAGTAATTCCAGCCGGCTTCGATGAAGAGCCAGTTGCCCCGATTCACGCATTACGTCATTGCGAGACAAAATTGAGAACCGGCACCGAATATTATGGTCATTAGCTATACTTCTTCAGCTGCGAAGTTCAAGGCATAGGTCACCAATGGACAGGCAAACTGCATGTCTCCCGAGTCAGTTGACCCTTACCCGTAGATTATTACCGACCAGCTAACCGAAGTCTTCTCCCTCTTTCATGTCGTTTTACAAATACCGTCTGGAGGACCTTGCCTTCCAGGAGCTCCTGGTGCCCGTGCGGAATACCTGTGTTTTTCCATCCCTAGAGATGCGATGCTGCGTCCGGTGTACGGATCGTTGTATAAGACGAGATAACTATGCGGGCTACATGCGAAGTCGTTATGTGCATGGTATCTCGTTTAAGATGTAGGTTTACGTGTCTACAGATAACATGCGAATACCGCAAGTTAGATTGTCCGAAAGGGCTATTTAGACGGACGCTCTTAAACCTAGGACTCAGAACTAGTCTCCTCTGCGCTAATAACTCCCTTGCTCTCCAGGGGCTAGAGATATCATCCCAGGACGACTTCTCACCGTATGTGGCTGGACTGAGACCATTCCTCTAATAATTTCTACGAACTAACAGCTAGCAGACTGACGATCTTGTATTGCAGCTGACTATAACGGCCCCATGAGACGTAATTGGACCTCGGCGCAGTTTTCTGCACGATTCTGCAGCCAAGCTCGGTCTTCACGCATTTGTCGACATGCATGAGCTCTGACTTGCGCCGCCGTCCCTCGACTCCTTCATCTGCCCCACGATTTGTCACTGGTCGGGCTCGTTTCAGATTCCCATGGCCGATCTTCTGCCATTCGGCCTCGTGCAGCCCAGAACACATGACTGTAACACAATCTATCTACTAAAGTACCCACGCGCTAATGCGCTTGCCGATGTCATAGCCTCTATCGCAGGTCGCTCCATAGTCTGCGGAGCCATGGCGCGGCCTTTCACGAGTGCGTCGTTGCTCGGTGGGAATTCAGGTCTCCTCATTCTCTATCTTCTGCAGCGAAGCACAGAGGGGACCCAGCTGGTCAAACGACCGCGACGGCTTGAGCGAATGTCTTGAGACCCGGAGACACGACGCCGCCGTCATTTCCGAAGGGTAGTCATGTCACGACTTCATAAGAGATACCGATCAAACCTACTGACCTGCTCCTGTCTTATACATAGGATGATTGGCCTTCTATGGACATTTTGCCTTCTCATCGTCGCCAAGCGCCACGGCTGAAATCTTGGCTGCAATCAAGCCAACCCGGGACTAGTATGAATGTCCGAAGCAGAGATTTCGACTCTCAACTGGAATCCATGTAATTACCAAGCAGATTAAGACGCTTGTAAAGGGCGCTTAAATTTACGAGTCAGCATCGCCGGTTACCGCGATCGTCGACGACGGCTAAAATGATCGTAAGATGAATTGCTGAACTTCTTACATTGCGCCGGATCTCTCCGGGGGGGCGGTGAATACATGGTTCGTGTGCGATAACCATCACCAAGCTGCCTATCGCGGCTACGACATATCCGTGTCCTCATTCTCAGGCATAGCCGTTCCGCCTTTTTTGCAAGCTGATATCGACGACCTTACCGGCGAGGATATGCTTCAGATCGACCCGATGTGCATGCTCTTTGAGGGAAGTCCTCGGGTCCACACGCGCCTGGAGTCTTCATGTGACTCCGTGGGTCTTTGAACTCTGAAGAGAGTCTGTGCTACGAGGCCCGGACTCTCTCACAGAAGACTGAAGAGAGTGGTGTGAACAAGATGAATCTCGCGTTGTCAGAGTTGAAGAGGGGAAAGGAGACCAAGCAAAACAAGGGTTCGACTTCAAGCGACTCCCTCTTGGCGGGTGGTTGTAGAAAAGATGATTGGTTCTGTCACAGGAATGAAGTCTCTCTCCACCAACCAGCTGACACTTTAGACCCACTGACCATCTGCAAATCATAACCCCTCTTGGCATACACTCCCCCCTTCC